>JAYRBT010000086.1:70520-82073 GCA_036023395.1 Myiotriccus ornatus
AACATCCCCTCCACGCAGTGGGCAGGGGGAAGGGAAAAATTCCTGCTTAGTTTCTAAGAACCAGCAAAACCATGACATGCAGGAAGTCTCTGTAAACAAACTTCTCTCTCGCACCTGTTAGAAGTTGCTCCCAGAGAGAAAGGGCCTTTGACTCCCTCACGAATGCTTGCTTGATACCCACATCCTGAGCCAGGGATCCCAAATATCTTGCTTTGTTGCCATCAAGTTGCAAACCTTCACCCATAAGGTTCCACACTCCAATCAGCCAGGTCAAAATGGGCTCGTTTTTGGCGTCGAGTAACTTTGTTCCGCATATTGTGGAGCTGGTCATATGACAGGGATTCGGTAATGATCTCAGGCCCTGGTTCCCCATCCTCGTTAACCAGGCATATTGACTTGGCTTTATACTTCCTCTGCACTGGGGCCACTTCCGTTGGCTGTGACTTCCCTTCTGGTGTGACTGGGGACTGAACACTTGTGATGTCTATTGGTTTCTCTGCCCCACTGTCTTTCCCTTCTGAGTGTAGGTGGTGTTGCACAGTCCATACCATGGTGCGGTAAGCATGGGCTGAGGTCCAGAACATTGCTATGAGCTGTCCACCTCTGGAATTTATGCACCAATGTTCTTTCAGGCACTCAGCAACCTTACAGGGGATCTATGTTTTGTCAGGGGAGAGCTTCCAAACAATCAGGGGAGAGTATTCCTTCAGCACCTGGCCTATCTCCTCCCATGCTCCCATCCAATCAAGGTGATTTATGTCTAGGGCAGCCTGTTGGACCGTGGCAGGTGGTTGGACAGTGGCAGGTGGTTGGACTGCGGCAGGCTGTAGCAGAGTGGCAGGCTGTTGGGCAGGTTCCTGGGTAGAGTCCCTAGTGTCTGGGGTAGATCTTGGGGCCGTTACCAAAGACAACCTCACCCTGTCTCTAAGTGCTGGATAGGCCACACTGAACAAACACAGCAAAAACATCATCAAGAATAGAATATCTTTAACATCCAGGGGAAAACTCAACCCTTCAGAAGCTAGTGTTGTAGGGTCAGAAGAGAAGTGGGTGAAGGGTTGGGAAAAAGCATTTGCCTGCGTTCCTCCCCCAAAATAGGTACTATTATCAGTAAAACCCCAAAAATAGGAACCTGGGGGGTGGTATTAATGCCTCCAGTTATATATATTTCAAAAGAGAACTATGGGGCCAGAATTTTTCAGCCACTAGTACAAATTTACAAACTTGATAGCGGCCACAACTATTGCAGCCATGGTGTCCATCTTTAAGCAGTGGTCTACAAATGGAAAAACAATATACACAGCCAAATGCCAAAAGAAGTTGGACCACATGATGCCTAATGGTGTCTCTATATGCATTACACAGGTAATTAGACAAAAGAGTTATTTCCTTTTCCACCTTTCCTCTCATCAAGACCCAAGATTTGGGCACCAGTTTAATGTCTTAGTTTAGCAAGATTACAACTTTGAAATTAAGAAGTTTAAGGTGAAAGTGTGGAAAAGGAAAAAAAAAAACAAAAAAACAAAACCAAACCAAAAAAACCCCGGCAGCTAAACAGCTGCTTGCAGCCACGTGAGTGGCCGATGGCTTCCCAGAAAGAGTCCTTTTTCCTACAGGCACAGTCTCAGGTCAGGCAGCTCTGATAATGCAGCCTCGTGCCCCGAGGAGGTGGCTGAAGCCAAAAGCGGCTCCTGCTCTGTCTGTCGGTGGACAAACAAATCCTCTGGACAAAGGGGCTTCCGAGGCATGGTGCTGGCCAGCTTTTAAAGGGAACCTCCCGCCCCCCCCCCACCTCCCACGCTGCCCTGCACATGCAGCACTGCTCTATCCCCCCTCCTGCCTCCCCCCACCCCAGAAGAAACAGATGCGGTGGGGGGGCGAGCAACACTGGGAAAAAATGCCAACATTTCTTTTCAAACCTATAACACTTAGGCAAGCCATGTCTCCTCTACTGGGCCTTGTATGTAAGGTTTGAGAAGGCCATATGATAGCATGAGGAGCTGCTGTAAGGGAATCTGCTGGAATGCCCTGTACTGGCCTGTGCTGCATGCTGGTGGATGTTATGACATAAACAACATTCCAATATGTAAGGGTAAGATATATGGTTCTGCTTGCTACACAAGATAAAAGGCAGCAGGGTATGGAAGGGAGGCTAAACATCTTCATGGACAGGACCTGTGCAGCATGTCTTAGGAAAATCCGGGGTCCATCTGATGTTGCATGAAAACAATGTTCCAAACATCTGAAAGGACCTAAGATTTACTCACTATCAATATTCCTCTTGTTATTCTATAATATGAAAACAGATATTTTATTATGTCTTTTGTTGTTGGGCCTTTCTTATTAAGATCCAGAAAAAAAGCCTGCACATTCTCTCTCTGTCACCATTCCCATTCCTCAGTGCAGAACAAATGTCATTTAAAAAGAGGGAATGTTTTGATAACTTTCATGCAGCAACTGTACTCCAGAAGTGGGATATTTTAGGGAAATTGAAAATATCACAAGACTTTAAGTAATATTTATCAATTCATAGAATGATAGAATCATTTAAACTTTTAGATCATTGAGTCCAACTGTTAACCTAATACTGCCAAATCCACCACTAAACAATGTCCCTAAGTGCCACATCTACACATCTGTTAAATACTTCCAGGGATGGTGACTCAACCACTTCCCTGGGCAGCCTGATCCAATGCTTGACAACCCTTTCTGTGAAGAAATTTTTCCTAATATCCAATCTAAACCTCCCCTGGTGCAACTTGAAGGCATTTCTTTTTGTCCTATCACTTGATACTTGGGAAAAGAGACAGACACTCACCTCGTTACAACCTCCTATCAGGTAGTTGTACAGAGCAATAAGGTGTCCCCTCAGCCTACTTTTCTCCAGGCTAAACAACTGCAGTTTCCTCAGCCGCTCCTCACAGGAATCAGTGTTTCCTAACAATATATGCTTTGCACTGTTTCTCAATTAGCTATATGTTTTTAGAATCATCAAGGTTGGAAGAGACTTTTAAGATCACTTAAAGGAGGGTCAAGACACTCCTTGACCCTCCTTTTGCTGCCGATGTGTTTATAGAACCTTTTTTGTTCTCTTTAGCAGCCAAATCAAGTTCTAATTGGGCTTTAGTCCTTCTTATCTTCTCCCTACATGACCTCATGACATCCTTATAGTCCTTCCTGACCCTCCTTCCAGAGACGATAAATTCTCTTTTTTTCCTTAAGTATCAGCCTAAGTTCTCTGTTTAAGCAGGCTGGTCTTTTTCCCCAATGACTTGTCTTTCTACACATGGGGACAGCCTGCTACTGAATATTTATCAATTCCTTTTTAAAGCCCATTCAGCCTTCCTGAACTCCTTTGTCCTTCAGTACTGACTCTCAAGGGACTCTGTCAGTCAATCTCCTAAACAGGCCAAAGTCTGCCTGCCAGAAGTCCAAGGCGGGAGTTCTGCTCGTGCCCCTCCTTACTTCACCCAGTATTGAAAACTCAAACATTTTGTGATCACTATGCCCAAGGCAGCCACTGACCACCACATCACCCACTTCTTTGTTCCCAAACAGGTCTAGCAGGGCACCTCCTCTGGTAAGCTCATTTACCAGTTGTGTTAGGAAATTGCCTTCCACACACTCCAGGAACCTCCTAGACTGCTTCCTCTCTGCTGTGTTGTATTTCCAGCAGACATCTGGCAAGTTGAAGTTTCCCACGAGTACAAGGGCCGGCAACTGTGAGACTTCTGCCAGCTGCTTGTAGAATGCCTCATATCAGCCTGTTCATCCTGGTTGGATGATCTATAACAGACTCCCACCATGATGTCACCCTTGCTGACCTTCCCCTGATCTTTACTCAGAGGCACTCAACCTTGTAATCTTCATCATCATCAATTTCAGTACAATCAAAACCCTCCCTAACGTACAGTGCTACCCCACCACCTCTCCTGCTTTGTCTGTCTCTTCTAAAGAGCTTATAGCCATCCATTGTAGCACTCCAGTTGTGACAGTCATCTCACATTTGGGATAGTGACTGCATCATAACTTTCCTGCTGCACTATGGCTTCCAGCTCTTCCTGCTTGCTGCCCATACTGTGTGCATTGGTGTAGATGCACTTCAGCTGGGCTAACGGTTTTGCCCCTGTCACAGGCCTCCCACCCCTATGCTCATCTCTAGTGAGCCTGGTCTTATCCCCTTCCTATTACAAGCCTAGTTTAAAGACCTCTCAGTCCGCCCTGCCAACTCCTGGGACATAATTCTTTTCCCCCTCTGAGTACCCCATCCAACATGAGCAGGTGCTCTACTATGCAAACTGCCACACTTGGTTGCTATTTTTCTTCACTACAGTCTGGGAGCTGTTATTTGGTGTTATATAGGCCTTTCCCTACCACCAGTTAAAAGGCTGCTTGACCTTCCCTAATCAGAGGTCAGCTGGAACAAAGGCTGTGCACACCCTTTGATGAGGATAGCTGACTTTTTGAGAAGCTGCTAGAGCTGCCCTTTTCTTAACCTTAATGGACAGCAGTAGGCACTCTCAAGTTTCTCTGAGGGTTCCCAGGAGTCTCTAGATCCCAGACAAAGTGCCCAGAAATTCAAGAAGATCTGAAGAAGACCTCAAACTACTGCATCTGTTGGCTTCCTTTTTCTGTTGTGATCCACACTAATCATTCTTGACAATAAGGATGTGTTGAAGAAATACTCATGGACAGAGTGTTTGTTTAAAAGTCCAGCTAATACAATGGGATATTTTGCATAGGGAAATGTTCATGTCATGAATTGTATTGGGTGTACATGGTAAGGTTTTGGTGGTGGAGGGGACTGCAGGGGTGGCCTCTGTGAGAAGAGATCAAAAGCTCCTGACAGCTGCAAAATGATCCAGCACAGTGGCATGCTCTTTCTGTGCTGGAAGGTAGACATGGATGTTTTGGGAAGCTAGAGCTGAATTCCTTAGTTCTGCTAGTCCTCTTGTGACAGGTTACTCTGGGTAATATCCTTCATGTTAACATGTATGTCCTGAGTAGGAACATACTCAAGGCCAGATTGGATGGGGCCCTGATCAACCTGATCTAGTGGGTGTCATCCTTGCCCATGGCAGGAGGGCTGGAACTAGATGATCTTTAAGGCCCCTTCCAACCCAAACCATTTTGTGATTCTGCGAAAGGCTCCCCTGTGCCGGACACACCCAGTTCCAGCCAGCTCCAACTTGTGCCTGTGTACATACCCAGCTCATTTATTCATCAATAGAGCACTCACAGGAACAACACACACACCCCACCCCACCCCCCCAGACAGTTTCTGTCTCCATGAGGTAACTGACCAATTGATAATGGACCCCCCTTTCCAGACAGTCTTGTCTTCATGTTGATAAGATAATCAATAGATTGACAGGAACTCCAGAGGCAATTCCTGCTTTGCACAGATAAAGTAACTGATCAATTCATAGGTGCTATTTGTATGTTTAGATATATTTATTATTGAATAGGACAATAGTTAAGATGTACGAAGTTAAGATAGTTTAACTACTCAATAGAAACTGATCACGCATACACTAGAGTGGCATTGTAGGACCAGAAGCCAACTACATTATGAGAATTTACAGAACAACAGTTTAGGGAGTCTCTTCTGATCCAGCTGAAGATGTTATTACAAGGATCCTTGCAATTGAGACACCTGTTGTGGAGGACCAGGCCGAAGCATGTTTTGTCTCAAACATTCTGACTATTAGGAAAGATGTGATCAGAGGAGAGGGTCCTGTGGAGATGGGGCAGCACTGTTCTGAGCCAACTTCCTGCTCTGCCTTGAGAGTCCTTCTCAGTGTCCCTGCCTCGCCCCACCCAATTCACTTCCTGGAGAAGGGCTCAAAGGGCTGGCTGCCCATGCACGAACAAAACAGCACAAAAATCTAGTTTACATAAGAGGTGTGCACCAGGTTAGCTATAAAAAGAAACGGATTGGGCTCCCTTGCTCTCTTTTTTCCTCTCTTTCGCTTTCTTTTTCTTGCAACCCCAGCTCCCAACTATCCACACGGCAGGACCAACGTGGGATCTAAGGACTTGTTATAGTCTTTGTTTTCTTCCCTTGCTTTGTCTGGGCAAAGCACAGCTATCATATTCTACTCCGTACTGAAGTTTGTTGTGGGAGTGGGGAGCTTGTAGAAGTGTGTTCTGTCTTGTTAGGCAGCACCTTTGAGAAGGGGTGTTGTGGCTTGTGTGCCAACTTGAGGAGTTTGTTGTGGGAATTGAGAACTTATTGAAGTGTATTGTACAAAATTAAGGGCTTGTTAGCCATCACCTTTTGAGTCTGGAGAGTGGGCTGGTTGCCAGAGTTAAGGTGACTGTACAATAAACCAAGAGTTCCCTGACACATGGTCCAGTGTCTTTGTTCAGCCTGATGAGCATTACCTTATGTATAACACTGCAATAAATCAGTTTCTTTAAATAACAGTCAGTGTGTGAGTATGCAACAGCACAGTGACTGTACAACTGAATCCCGATCACAGAATCTTCAACTAATACTTTTTTCTCTTCCTTATTTTCACCATCAGTCCCACACTTCTGATGTATCACCTAGAAGTGACCTTGAACCCTGTCAAGTTTCCAAGACAAACAGCAAAGGCTTCCTGTTGAAGAAGCCCATTACATAAGGCAAAGCTACAACATAATCCCTAACTTTGCTTGAAAACAGATCCAACACTGTAGAAAAAGAAAATAGTTAAAAGTAATTTGGCTATTTTCTCCCCTTCTTTTATAGGTAGAAAGAAGCTTTTCAGACCTTGGAAACACCATAAGGGAAAGTGTCTTTCTTTACCATAGTGTATGATTGCCAGGGCCCAGAGTGCACCAACAGACTGCAACCTCAGCCCCGCTCCTCAGCAAGGATTTCTCTGTCTGCACTCAAGACCAGCTCTGACATAGCACAGTTGTGTAACTTGGGATCAGACTGCTGAGAAAGAGCTGGAAAAAGGCTCAGTGCAGGGGCTACCCCTTTCATTCAGGAGCTACATTAAAGTTCAGGCCAGTGGACCTTGGTCATCGCCTGAGCTACACTGTAGGTATGGTATGTATACTTGTAGCTGGCCATGTACCTTATTGATTCAATTCTTGCCTTGCTGACTGGATTTCCTGGCTTGACCTTGGGCCTGCCTTATCACTATGACCTTGCTTATCACTGGACCATAACTGACCCTGGTCACCATCACCAGACCAGACCGCTTCTGCTCTCCTTGTTCAGGTGTTGCAAGAATGCACCCCTTGTAGTAGGCCATTGCTTCTGACTGCCTTGCTGTCACCCTCAGCTCCTAGATCACCTGCTATGGTGGAGGAATCACTCTTGCTGTTCCCTGACAATGACCACCACTTCAACTGGAAAGTTTAAATATTTTTTATCAAGTTGTAAGTAGCATGTTTGTCCAATATTTGAAAGATATTTAGACTCCAAATCTGGACATGCTTCCAAATTATGAAAAAATGCAGAGTCATTCTGAAAAGAAACTTGGTGTTGGAATGAGGACCACCACCATGTTTGCCACTGTACCATATCCACAAGTGCCACATCTACATGCCTTTTGAACACTTCCAGGGGTGGTGATTCCACCACTTTCCTGGGCAGCCTATTCCAATGCCTGACAACCCTTTCAGTGAAGAAAATTTTTCTAATATCCAATTTAAAACTTCCCTCGTGCAACTTGAGGTCATTTCCCCTCATTCTGTCACTTGTTAATTGGGAGACAGGGCCAACCCACACCTCCTCACAGCCTTCTTGCAGGTAGTTGTAGAGAGCCATAAGGTCTCCACTCAGCCTCCTTTTCTCCAGGCTAAACAACCCCAGTTCCCTCAGTGTATCCGGGCTTAGTTAGATGCTAATACTTTTGGTCTGTGTTTTGGCCCAGCCACGTGTGAGAAGTTATTCTTTTCCTGCCAAGTTATGGGAAGACAAGCACTGATTAGAGAGAGCTTCATCCTTGAATGATGGCCCTCCAAGGGCATTTGAAGGAGAAAGTGAAGAGGAGGATGATGAAGTAAGCCCCCAGACTCATTTAGGGAAGACCCCCCCAAGGTGTATCACGCAGGTGTGGGGAAATTCCAATGTACACACACATGCGCAGAAGGGGTACCACTTACATAACGGGGGGAGGGACCGAAGGCCTCTAGCTGGGAGGTGCTGGCCACACCTGCCCAGATAGACGTCATCTTCTAGTTATATAAAAAGCAGATAGCTCGTGCTCGTAGTGCTCTCAAGCTTCATGTGGAGGGCAACGTTGCCTTTTGCGGGGACTCCCGCTATCTTGTGAGCCTGCAGACACTCCGGGGATGCAGTTTCTGCTATGGGGAATTCTAGTCATTCTGGGGTTGGTAAGACAACCTCATAAGTAACACCTGCGTGAGTGGGGGTTTTACTGAGGGCTTATTTCCCTCCTCTTCCCTGTCTCTCAGTTTCTTGTTTTGTTGGCCACTTCTTTGTAATAAATATTATTTGTGTTAAGCTTTTAACGGTGTTTTGGTTTCCATTTCGGCATCCCTCTGAACTCTCCCTGGAACACTCAGCCACTCCTCATAGGACTTATGTTCCAGACTCTTTGCCAGCTTTGTGGCCCTTCTCTGGACACACTCTAACACCTCAATGTCCTTCTTGCAGTGAGGGGCCCAAAACTGAACACAGTCTTTGAGGTGCAACCTCACTTTCCCAGTCCTGCTGGCCACACTATTTCTAATACAAGCCATTGGCCCTCTTGGCCACCTGGGCACATGCTGGCTCATGTCCACCCAGCAGTCAACCAACTCCACCAGGTCTTTTTCCACAGTCAGCTTTCCAGCCACTCTTTCCCAAGACTGTAGCCTTGCAGGGGGTTTCTGTGACTCAGGTGCAGGGCGTGGCACTTGGCCTTGTTGAACCTCATACAATTGGCCTCAGCTCATTGATCCAGCCTGTCCAGATCCCTCTGTAGAGCCTTCCTACCCTCAAGCAGGTCAACACTCCCACCCGACTTGGTGTCATCTGCAAACTTGGTGAGGGTGCACTCAATTCCCTCATCCAGATCTTCGATAAGGACATTTGTCAGAACTGAATCCAAAACTGAGCTTTGGGGAACACCACTTGTGACCGGCTGCCAACTGGATTTAACTCTATTCACCACCACTCTCTGGACCTGGCCATCCAGACAGTTTTCTACCCAAGGAACAGTGCACCTGTCTAAGCCATGGGTTGCCAGTTTCTTCAAGGGAATGCTGTGGGAGATAGTGTCCAAGGTTTTACTACAGTCTAGGTAGACAATATCCACAGCTTTTCCCTTATCTACTAGGCAGGTCACCTGGTCATAAAAGGATATCAGGTTTGTCCTAAACCCATGCTGTCTGGGCCTGATCCCCTGGTTGTCCTGCACTCACTGTGTGATCACACTCAAGATAATCTGCTGCAAAACCTTTCCTGGCACCAAGGTCAGGCTGACAGGCCTGTAGTTCCCTGGATCCTCCTTCCAAGCCTTCTTGTAGATGGGTGTCACATTGGCCAACCTCCAGTCATCTGGGACCTTCCTGGTTAGCCAGGACTGATAACAAATGATGGAGAGTGTCTTGGTGAGCACTTCTGCCAGCTCCCTCAGTACCCTCAGGTAGATCACATCCCTTCCCATAGACTTGTGAATGACTAGGTGGCACAGCAGATCTCTATTTCCTCCAGGATTACAGTGAGTTTATTTTACGTTACATATTGTACTAATATTAATGAATTTGTGATATTAAGGAGGGGAACTCCTAAGGAAAAAACACAAACAAGAACAGAAACATGAAAGCAAGTTGTGACAGTAATTCAGACTGAAAACATTTCTGTTCTGTATTCCACACATGTATTATTGATACATCATACATCCCACATAAACATTACTGATGACAACAATTCCAATGCACATCTCTACAGACTGAAAGCAATCCAGCATGTGAGCATGATCCCTTGATAAAAGGTTACAAAAACACTTGGATGGTGCTAGACAGGATATTTTAAAGCTGCAGTAATGAACAATAGGTTCCTGTCTGTAAAACCGAGAGTTGCCATCTCCAAATATAGAAAAGAAAGACATTGCAAAAATCTCAGCTTTGTTAACTGGCCCAAACCTCAGGAGACACAAGTGACAGGAGTAAGACATGTTAGTGTGCCTAATGTATCAACAATGACTTTACCACTTTTTATTACCTGTGAGTATCTGTAAACCAATAATATTTATAATAGCAAGGGGATGCAAGCAAGAAGAAAAATATGCTATAAGACAAATATCTCCTTAATCATCTAAAAAGATTGTTTTGAGTGAAGCAAGTACATATACTCCTTAAAAAGCCAGGGACATTTAAAAGTGTAACACAATGTTAGCTACTGAGCCTGGAAAACAAACATTATTAGTGTACTATTAGTATAATAAAATCAATGTGATTCATAAAAATATGCACTTTGTAAATGGAACATTTATGCAAACCTCACCTTGTCACTGTCATTGCTGAAAATGTGATCTTGATGGATTGACTGATATTGAAACGAAGTACCTACAGAAGAAGCGGGGAGGGGAAGAAAAAAAAAACATTAAAATGAAAACCGAATTCCTATGATCACTAAAAATAAATATAGACAACTGTATAAGCCAGGAAATTTTTTTACATGGGAGAGATATTTACTAGCCAAACATCTGTTTAAGACAGCTCTTATATTCAAGATAATAAGCAGCAGAAAGACATTTTCAGTGTGCCAGCCATAACTTCACCCAGATTATTTTCTTAAATGCTTAAAGATAACAGAATCAGAACTGGTCCATGAATCCAAAACAAACATGCAGTAAAATGGGTATGCATAAACTTAAGTAAAGACTAAGCTGTACTGAATGGAAATAATTAGAACCTGGGAACAGCTTTTGGCTAACATGAAAATGAATACATATACATACCCTGTGCACTGTAGATAAAAAAGACCCTCCCTTTTCCCATTGAGCAAAGACATTTAAAAAAAAAAGGAAAAAAATAACAGTCTCATTTGTAAAGCTGCATTATTACATGATTTTTTTGAGGAATATGTACCTAAAGTTTTTCCCTAACAATTTCTCACTGTTTTTAAAGTTTTAAAATGTGGATAGTTTTATTTTGTAATTTCACATGCAGCATTTTTATACATCTTCGTGGTCCATATTGTTTTGGACCATAAGAAGACTGATCAAAGATCTTGTAACACTGCTTGACAAAATATGGACCAGGCACAGGCAGAAATCATTGCCAGTGCAAGATCTCCATAGAAACCTCTCCCAACACAGTTATTTGGGAGAAAAAAATGTAATGTGTCATTGCTTATTGCCATCATTACTTTATTTAACAAAAATTTATCAGTCATTTAAAACAGCTCTCAATATTTTTTCCTTGATTTTAAAACAGAAAGTCAAGAATCATGCATGAGCTTCATATGATTAGTGAGTAGAATCATAGAATCATAGAATCATAGAATCATAGAATCCTAGAATCCTAGAATAGATTGGGTTGGAAAAGACCTCCAAGATCATCGAGTCCAACCCCTGATCCAACTCCAATTACTATATCATG
>JAYRBT010000086.1:93385-103751 GCA_036023395.1 Myiotriccus ornatus
TTCTGATAATAAAGCGGATTCGAACTTGCATCTTATAGATGTGTCTGTTCCTCCCGCTCGCGTGAATGCCTGCAGCAGTCCTAAGTGTCCTTTGTCCCAATAGTTGAAATTATTACTTTAATTTGAACTAAGAATGTGGTCTACAGTGTAGATTTCATTCAAAAATTCCTTCTCCTGTGAAGAGATTTCTGTTTGAATATCATTTCTTCAGCATCAAATGTATTAAGATATGTTTGCATGAATGGTAAAGTGACAGCCAGTGAGATCTCTTTAAAAGCCATCACATCATAGAAATGATTTAGTGCTAATATCATTTTACAATACTGAAGATAAATAGTGTTGCACATATATAATCCAGTGCAGAATTAACCCAAATAAAAATCAATCCACATTTGGCTTTTTTTAACCCTATGGGAAAATGTTCACAGGGCAATATTCTTAAGCTTTCTGCTTTTCAGTCAATAGCAGCATCTGGAATACAGGTCAAAACAGAAAAATGGCAGTGCCTGTAGGACTGCTTTGTTTCTGAGTTAGCAGTCTGTGCTGGTTTTGACTGGGATAGAGTTAATTTTCTTCATAGCAGCTATTATGGGGCTGTGTTTTGCTGAAAACAGTGTTGATAATACAGGGATGTTTTAGCTACTGCTGAGCATTGCTTATGTAAAGGCCTTTTCTGCTTCTCACACCACCCCCACCAGGGAATAGGCTGTGGGTGCACACAAAGTTGGGAGGGGACACAGTCGAGACAGCTGATCCCAAGTGACCAAGGGGATATCCCATACCATATGATGATCGTTAGAGAAAGCTGGGGAAAGAAGGAGACCTTCAGAATGATGACATTTTTTCTTCCCAAGTAACCATTACGCATGATAAAGCCCCACTTTCCTGGAGATGGCCAAACACATGCTTGCCCATGAGAAGTAGTGAATGAATTCCTTGTTTTGCTTGTGCATGTGACTTTTACTTCACCTATTAAACTTTCTTTATCTCAACCCATAAGTTTTCTAGCTTTTACTCTTCTGATTCATTCTCCCATATCACAGGGGGAGGGAGTGAGTGAATGGCTGTGTGGTGCTGAGTTTCCAGCTGGAGTTTAAGCATGATAGTCCTTTTTGGTGCCCAATGTGGGATCTGAAGGGTTCATAGAATCATAGAATGGTTTGGGTTGGAAGGTGTCATGGTTTTGCTTGTTCTGGGAAACTAAGCAGGAATTTTCCCTTCCCCCTGCCCACTGTGTGAAAGGGATGTTGAATAGGCAGGTTGGCTGTGCCTTGGGCAATTGACTAACACAAAAGAAGTGGCTAGCAAAGCCACATTCCAAATTGATGGCCCTCAAGAGTCTGTGGGGAGGGGTGAGTTCTTTTTTTACTTTTTTTTTCTCCTCTCCAGGAAAATGGCACGGACTTCGGACTTCGTTGTTGTCTGAGCTGGGACATGGTCTGGGTGGCAGGAGCTCGGAGGTGGCTTTGTTCTCCGCCTGGCTGCCCCGCTAGCTCAGTTTCTACCCAGCCTGGAACCTGCTTGGATTTTCATCGGAGAGGAACTATTTGGGAAGGAGGTCACCTTCTTCCCCTCCTCCGTTCCCGTGTTTTTTTTGCAGTGGTTCTCCTGCACATCAAAGTAGAGGGGAAGCCATACGGTCCAGCTGGAGACAGAGTGAGTTCCCGGTGGGAAGAAATTTTTCCTTTCCCTCCTTTCTCCCCTTTCCTGGTGAGGGGCAGGGAAGACCTACATTTTCGGCTTCTCCAGCACACCTGGTGATCCAACAGCGCCCCCTGCTAACTGTGGTTAGAATTGTGCCAAAGGGCGCAAACTGAACTGTTTACCTTTTTTTGTTTGTTTTGAAGGGCATTATTTTTGGGTATAGGATTATTGTCTGGTTGTTTTACTTGTGTGCTTTCGTTGTTTCTGCCAATACACATATATCTTTTAATAAAGGGCTGCTATTCTTCCTTTTTCCACATTTTTTCTCAATTGGAGCCTATTTGGATTTACAATTGCTTAGAGGGAGGAGTTTGGGTCTTCCTCATAACTCATCCTCAGTAAAACACTTGTGTCTCATTAAACTGAGACAGAAGGGACCTTAAAGATCATCTAGTTCTAATCCCCCTGCCATGGGCAGGGACACCTTCCTGACCATGATCACCTCCAAGGATGGGGAGTCCACAACCTCTCTGGACAACCTATTCCAGTGCTTCACCACCCTCACAGCAAAGAATTTCTTCCTAATATCTAATTTAAACCTACCCTCCTTCAGTTTAAGGCCATTCCCCCTTGTCCTATCACTATATGCCCTTGTAAAAAGTCCCTCTCCATCCTTCTTGTAGGCCCCCTTTAGGTGCTGGAAGGTGCTAAAATGTCTCCCTGTAGCCTTCTCTTCTCCAGGCCAAACAACCCTAACTCTCTCAGCCTGTCTTCGCAGGAGAGGTTCTCCAGCCTGTTGCTCAAGATAATGACAGATTTGACTGGAATGTGTTAGACTGAATTTATAGCTGTTATTGCTGTTTAGCTATTAATTGAAAGGCTCCTGTGCTTGCCATGGGCTTGCTTGCCTGACTGCATATTAGATTCTAGTGCTCGTTAGTGGCTGCTTTTTGCTTTCACTGCTTGCTGTACTACTGAACTGCTTATCACCTTACTCTGCTGTGCCTGAGAACATTTTGATAACAGCCATGGTGATGTGTCTGGGCTGGCAGATGGTCAGGGTGTTGCTGCTGTTTCTGTGCTGCTGTACTGGACAGGCTGGAACTCCAGTGTGAACTTGAGTTGAAGGGACTGTGACCTGCTCATGAGTCCACATGAGAGCAGGATACCACAATGCATCTGTGGCTGTGTATGAGCCCATGCCAGAGCAGGTGCATCTTGATGCTAGGGTTATGTCTCTGTCACAGCAGGTATACCTCTGAAGGAACTGTGACCCAAGGATAAGTCCATGCCAGAAAAGGTATACCTTGAAGCATCTGTGGCTGTGGATCAGTTCATGCTTCAGTGGGTACACCATGAAGCATCAGTGGCTGTGCATGAGGTCATGCTGGAGCACCTCAAAGCATGTGGCAATGGATAAGCCCACACAGAGCAGGTATACTCCTGACAGGACTGTGGCTCATTGATAAGGCTCCACTTGGAGTAGGTACTCCCCTAAGAAACTACAGTCTGAGAATGTTGAAGATGTAGCAGGGACAAGGGGAAGAGTTCATTGCAATGTTAAACCCTATGCTCTGGTTCAAAGGGGACCAGGGGTGGAGATTATTTGATATACCTTTGAATTGTTGTAACCTGGGATTTGAGTTGCATGTTACAGGAATTACTATAACAGGAATCACCCAAACCAATGGAGGAGAAGCCTTAGAAGAAGCAGAGCAAGTGCAGCAGTGACCTGACCTGACCTGGAGATGGTGCCCAATAACTCCATGGAACACACCACCTCTCCTGTCGTGAGTGACCACCATAGCAGATGGAGCCCAAAGTCATGGACTAAACAAATTCAATGGGCATTTTATGGTCATTTTACAGGGGTGGTCCATAGACTAATGGAATGTGTATTGTTTTTTCATGGCAAGGTTTTGGTAGTGGAGGGGCTACAAGGATGGCTTCTGTGAGAAGCTGCTATAAGCTTCCCCCATGTCTGACAGAGCCAGTGTCAGCTGGCTCCAAGATGGACCTGCCACTGGCCAAGGATGAAACAATAAGCAACGGTGGTAGTGCCTCTGGGATAATGTACTTAAGAAGGGGAGAAAGTTACTATACAGAAGCAATTTCAGCCAGAGAAGAGAGGAGTGAGAACATGTGAGAGAAAGGACTCTGCAGAGGGAGAGGGAGGAGGTGTTCCAGGTACCAGAGCAGAGATTCCCCTGCAGCCCATGGTGAAGACCATGGTGAGGTAGGCTGTCCTCCTGCAGCCCATAGAGGTCCATGGTAGAGCAGAAATCTACCTGCAGCATGCTGGAGCAGGTGGATGCCCAAAGGAGGCTGTGACCCCATGGGACGCCTGTGCTGAAGCAGGCTCCTGGCAAGACCTATGGACCCATGGAGAGAGGAGCGCAAGCTGGAGCAGATTTGCTGGCAGGACTTGTGACCGCATGGGGGATCCACGCTAGAGCAGTCTGCTCCTGAAGGACTGCACCCTGTGGAAGGCACTCATGCTGCAGAAGTTTGTGAAGAACTGCAGCCCATGGGAAGGGCTCCTGTTGGAAAAGTTTGTGGAGGACTGTCTCCTGTAGGAGGGATCCCACACTGGAGCAGGGGAAGACTATAAAGAACCCTCCCCTTGAGGAGGAAGGACCAGCAGAAACAAAGTGTGATGAACTGACCACAACTCCCATTCCCTGTTCCCTTGCGTGGCTGAGGGGGAAAGAGGTAGAGAATTTGGGAGTAAAGTTAAGCCTGGGAAGAAAGTGTAGCCATAAAAACCTAAGTAGCTTATTAGTGACTATAGTTCACCAGTGTGGCCTAAAATACGTAGTTTATCATTTTTTGTTAAGAGTCTCAACAGGCAGGAATTTTAACAAGAAAGAAGGTTTCCTCTATCTGTGAAACAGGACTGATAAAAGGGAACCGAAAGAGAAACAAAATGGGCAAACTGGTTGGAGCTGGTTGTAGGCCTTGAAACCATTCCAGAAGAGGTGATGCTGTGTCAAAGGCAAGGGGTCAAGAAAAGGACAAGCTGAGGAAGATGAAGGAGATGAGCACCAGGGGTAACTACAGGACCTCTGACTCAAATTCAAGAGGCATGTCAAGGGTAGAATGGTTTTGAAAGTAGGTGGGACAGATGAGGTAATGCCTGAATTTGTAATTAGGTGACAGAATAAAGCTGTGGAACCTGTGAAATTCAACATGCACAATTTGGAATACATTTCCTGTGCATCTGGCAGCCATAATAAAAAGTGCTTTTGCTTTCTAATAGTAATACTTATATTTTCTCTCCCCTGTCCAGTTAAGGAGGGGAGTGATAGAGCGGCTTTGGTGGCCACATGGCATCCAGCCAGGGTCAAACCAGGACAGAATGATATCTGCATAATATATCAAAGGATGGAAGGAGAGTTGTGGCATATTAAATCATGGACTCAGCTCATCGGGGATACTGAGACATTTATTTGTTACAGTCACTACCTTTTATACCATGTTAATGTTACTATTTATATCCTGTTTCTGCCCCCTAGTTCCTTATGGCAGCTTTCCACACTCTCTGCTATTCCCCTCTTGTAGCCTCCCACTACACCTGCTGAACACAGCAAGGCCCGCAAATCAATCTCATCACTTCCCACAACCAGTCAAGGCCAAAACACTCCTTGTTGATCCTAATTAACTGAATGCAGCTGCTGCTGGTTTAACTTGTTCCCCCAGAGAGTGGTAGTTAATGAGAACATATTGGATAGTGTGGGATGTAAATGGTGTGGGATGTAAATGGTATGGGATAAGGGGCATAGAACGTGCTGGTTTTTGCTGAGATAGAGTTGAATTTTTTTGTGGTATCTTATATGTGACTACATTTTGGATTGTTGTTAGAAACACTGTTGATAACACATGGATGTTTTAGTTACTGCTGAGCAGTGCTTACACAGAGTCAAGTCTTTTTCTGCTTCTCACACCACCACACCATCAAGTAGGCTGGGGGTGCACACAATGCTGGGAGGGGACGCAGCCAGGAGAGCTGACCCCAACTGACCAAAGGGATATCCTACACCATATGATGTCATGATCAGCATAGAAAGCTGGGGGGAATGTATTGGGTCTGGCTGAGCTGGAGTTCATTTCCCCATAGCAGCCCTCACAGTGCTGTGCTTTGCATTGGTAGCTAGAAGGGTGTTGATAACACACCAGTGTTTTGCATCAGCACTGTAACATTCCTTCCCCAATTGAGGGCAAGATTCTGGGAGGGGACACAAGCAGGCCACCTGACCCAAACTAACCAAAGGGATATTCCATACCATGTGATGTCAGCTCAGATATAAAAGCTAAGAAAAGGATCAGGAAGGGGGAGGTATTTGTTGTTCACAACTTCTGCCTGCTGAAAAACCATTACATGTTGCTGAAGCTCTTCTTCCTGGGACATGGCCAGCCATTGCTGCTGATGGGAAATAGAGAATAAACTTTGCTATCTTTTGCTTCACTTCACTTTTGCACATGCAAACTTTTGCTTTTACTTTAATAAACTGCCTTATCTCAACACATGGGCTGTTTTTCATGTTATTCTCTCTCCCCTGTCTGACTGGGAAGGGAGTGATAGAGCAGCTGGGTGGGCACCTGGTGTCCAGTCAAGGTCAACCCACTACAGGTGTAGGGATGTTTGGAGTGGTGGTGTTTTGTCTTCCCAAGATATGATGGAGCCCTAATTTCCTGGGGATGGCTGAACACCTGCCTGCCCATGGGAAATTGTGAATGAATTCCTTGTTTTGCTTTGCTTGTGGCTTTGGCTTTACCTGTTAGACTGTCATTATCTCAACCCATAATTTTTCTCACATTTGAGCGAGCAGCTGTGTGGTGCCTAGTTGTCAGCTGGGGTTAAACTACACCACCAGGTTAATTAAATGACTGTTATCTTGATTGTATTCCTCAGCAAAATATCTGAGTGGCTCATATAGGACTAAATTAATAAAGATTTGAGTAAAATTACTACTTAGAAAACATTTCCAGAAAACAGATCTTGTAATGCTATTGTGTTATCTCTTCTTTGAGCAAATGCTTATTTGATAAAAATAACAGTGATGTCATATCCTTACGCTTTGTTTTGGCATTTGACCTGGTACAGCAAAAAATTTTAATTAAAAAAAACTAGAAAGATAAAAAAAAATCAGAATGTCACACACTAAGTGAACTGTGAATAATTGGCAGGCCTCCAAACACAGAAGAGGAACAATCTGCAAACACTTGTGTGAGTAATTCAGATCCTCTGGGGATCAGTTTTGTCTGTCTGCTATACCTTTTTATCAATAATCTTGAAGATGCTATACTGAATTATCACCATGTCACATTAGCAAATTATGCAAGAACTGAGGATGTGGGAAATAAAGGAGTGACTTACAAAGTGACTTGGAGCTTTTGTTAAACAGGGTGCACCTAAATATATATCTATAAATAGTTTATTTTTATCTTAGATACATGTTATACGTTTTTTAAAAATCTATATGCTATCTCAGTATGGCCAAATGCAATATCCTGATTGTGGACTAAAAAGTATAGGCAGTCTTTGCATCTTAACCACTTTAATAAAATGTGCTACCTCGAACCACATATGGCATTTAGCCTTGATAAGCAGTTCTGAGGTTTTGGCATGCCACAGTCAAAAGGGCTCAAGGTTTGAAAAGATGCCTTATTGACAGCAGAGTCGAGGGACTCACTCCGTTTAAAGTCGAGACTGTTGAGAGCTCTGTGTGCTCACCTGAGTTTAGTTGCTGAGTTTATATATATATGTATGTATTTATTTCTGAGGGTCTGCACAAGCAATCAGACTTGGTCTTGTGGCTAAAAGTGAAATCCAGCAGACATAAGATAGTAAATAAAGCACTTTTTAAGAAAAAAATATTAATTTAAGAGTGTACTACCCAGCCTCTGGGTTATGTCACGGCGGGCACCGGCTGTCCGGCCCCCCTTCCCCTCCGCCCAGAGCGTTGGATTACCTGTCCTCCACAACCCCCGGTAACGGTTATTAATAGTCAATAACAGCACCCGCACTCCCTGAAGCTGAGGGGGCTGGATCCCCGGAGCGTCCCGTCTACAGCTCCAGCTCAGTGGAGGGCTCCTCCCGTCCGCGGCACTTTCCGGTCGTACCCTCCCACCTGCCGCTACCACATCCTCTGCTGACATCAGCCCGCGCCGCCATATTGGAGGAGAAGCCACCTCTGCCAGCTCGGCCGCAGTAGGCGAGGAACGCCGGCTCCCACCGCCACTGCCTCCGCCTCTCCTGCTTCGGCCGAATCCCGCTCCCTATGATTCTCACCGGCTGGCCACTGTCCCGTTGCGGATAAGACGGAGGCAGGAGTGGCTCCCGCCTCTTCTTCTCCCCTCCCTAGCTGTCGCCAAGCTCCTCTCCCCGTCGTGGGCCTTTGTCCTTCCCCCGCCTGCAGCCATGACTTCCTTGACCCAGCGTAGCTCCGGGCTGGTGCAGCGCCGGACAGAGGCCTCCCGCAGCGCCGCCGCCGCCAAGGATCGGGAGGCGGGAGGCGGCTCCGAGGATGAAGGCCGCCGGGACGAGCCCGGCGACGACGAGAAGGGCGACTCCAAGGAAACGCGGCTCACCCTTATGGAAGAGGTGCTGCTCCTGGGCCTCAAGGACCGTGAGGTGCGGCCGGGAGCGCTGAGTAGAGGTGGCTGAGGGGACACCGGTTATTCAGGGGATTATGGAGGTCGTTGATGAGGAAGGGGAGCCTAAGTGGAGCTAGGGTGCGGGTGGGATGGGAGCAAGGACTCTGCTGAGTGAGTGTTGCTGTGGGTTTGGGGCAGAGGCGATTTTGGGGGACGGTGATGTTGCTGGGGGTAGGGGCGCGTGCTGGAACAGGCTCGGGATTTTGGAGGAAGTGGGGAAGGTGATTGGATGTTGGGCGAAAGGAAAACTGGTAGAGATTTCGGATTGCCCTTTGAATGCAGGGGCTCTAATACTTGTAACATGCACCTCTGGGCTGGGACAGAGGAGAGTTCACAGATCTTGGTAGAGCTTAGTGTTAATAACACCAAGGTCGAGGGTTCAATCCCCGTATGAACTAATCACTTAAGAGTTGGACTCGATGATCCTTTTCGGTCCCTTCCAACTCAGAATATTCTGTGATTCTATCTCAAGGAAGGCAGTGTAGAGCTTGGAGGAAGAAGGGGACCTGGAGCCTCTGACAGCGTCAGTAGTTGACTTAGAGGCCCTGGTTAGACCAGTGATATTTATACTCTTGTACTTACCTGTAATTCTAATGTGGGAGACTTGTTTACTCCTATATATTTTGTCAGACACAACTATATGGTGCTTATGGGGTTCTCGGGTGCTTTAGTATGCTTAGCAGCCCTTTTTAATAAGGATTTCCAGACTAATGTGTGTTAAAAACTTTTGGGAGATATGTTTGACAAAAATGGGCCTTGAATAATGAGAAGTTTTTAAAAATGAGGAAATGGCGTTATTATGTAATTATGTGTTTTTACTAAATTTATAGCTAAATTAGGTGTCATGATGCTGTGAATAACAGTCATCGAGGAAGGTATACTTCTACCAGTGTGCTGAATTTTTTGTTTTATTTCAAAGAGGTAATCAATATAAAAAGCACGCACACTGCACAAGTCAGTCCTGTCAGTTTAGTTTGATGTGATGTATGGTGAAGCATAATATACCTTTATTTTATATATGTGTTATATTATGACTTTAGTTAAACAACCTGCTTTTTTTTGGGGAGAAGTAAACTAATGAAGCAGTTCCCTGATTTGGATGGAAGTCTCTTAAAACTGTGCATTCATGAGCACAGAATAATGGGAGGAAAGCTGCTAAATTATGTATTCTTTGATTCTACATTGCATCTAAAATAGATTTGCTGGTTGATAAAGAATAGGTTAAAGAGTAGCTTTCATAGTTAACATTTGTTTTTAATGTGTGTTTGTATATCTGTATATATACTTGCCACTCAAGTGAGTACAGGTCACTTTTTTCATTACAGCTTTGCCAGACATCTTGTAACTCAGTCCCATAGAAAACTGAGAGGTTGCTAGGTTCTCTGCAACTGTTGCTCCATTTAAGTTTTTTATACATGTATGGGTTTTTATGGTTGGTTTGAGGTTTTTGTGGGTTTTTTGTTTGTTTGTTTTTTGGGTTTTTTTTAAGTTCTCGCTCAGTACAAGTTGTGAATCTATTAAAATACAGTAATGCACACAGCTGCTCTTGTCCTTCATACAATGTGCCACAACTAAGCAAACTGAAGCAGCTATAGAGACACAGCACCTACTTCTGTAGTTCAGATAATTATATTTAGTAAGGTAAAATACCTATTTGATCTGTAACTTATTCTTTGGTGAAAGAAAACTCACATAAAGCACACTGAAATAATTTTAATGTACTGTAGTCTGCTGCAACAGTAAATATTTCTAGTTTTATTTACAGTTTCATTGGTGAACATGTCCTTTGTGAGAGTAATGTTAAATCATGTAGGTACAGAAATTCTCTTGGATCTTTGCTACTCATGTTTGGCTTTCAGAAACTTCATTTATTGCTTAAGATTTAGTGTTACAGTATAGCTTTTTTCCAAATAGTATATGTGAAGGTCTCCAGTTTATGATACTTTTCGTTGTATTGAAATACATTATTAGGGAGCTAGTTCGCCTGCTTGTATTGGGTCTGGCTGAGCTGGAGTTCATTTCCCCATAGCAGCCCTCACAGTGCTGTGCTTTGCATTGGTAGCTA
>JAYRBT010000086.1:291070-306763 GCA_036023395.1 Myiotriccus ornatus
GTCACTAAGAGTTCTGATTGGGTTTTTGTCCGGAAATTCAGTTGGACAAAACCATCTACAGCCCCAAAGACGGGCTAGTGGGCAAAACCACTACAAGCTTAAGTGTACAACTTCTAACAATGAGACACACCAAACACCTGCTCACAGTGTATCTTTTTGGTGACAGCTGATACCAAGGGAAAGGACAATTAACTCTTGGTCTACTTGCACTTTTTTCCAGTGCTCAGGTTCAATGAAGAGCTGATGATATTGTTGACTTCATCATCCTCCGTCTCCTTCAATGCCCCTCAGTTCTCCTCTGCATTTCACTATTTAGGGTTTGTGCTCTTGTTATTAGTATCAATTGCCCCTTGACAAGTTCAACATGCACAGAAAATTGGGGAGGGGTTCTATTTATTTATTATTGCTGTAGGAAATAAATAAGGTGGTTTTATTACAAGCAGGGGTTTCCATGGTTGCCTCATGTTGAGATGCCTGGAAGTCATTTTGTTTGGGGAGCTGGGGAGTCATTTGGTGGTCGAGGACTGGTGGGCTGCCTGCAGTTACTTGTTGCTGCTTACAGGTCTGCTTACAGTTACTTACTACTCCTTACAATTACCTACAGTTACAGTGTGAAGGCGGGTCAGAAATTACGTAAGGTAGTGAGACCAGTCTGGGCTCACTGCCAGGGAACCATACAGCCAGGACAGGGAAACAACCTGATAGGTCAGTTAAGACAACCAATGGACTGAACCAGAAAGCAAAGGAAGGTGTGGCCTGGCCCTGAAAGGACCCAATTGAATCCAAGAAGAGGACTATATCACCTTTTAAGGAAGAAAAAGGAGCAGGGATTGGCATGGGAGGAGCAAGGGAGTAGTTATGTAAATCAAGGGACCGTAAAAGGTCTCGTCCCTCCCATTTTGGGTGTGCCTGGACCCAGTCACAAGTCTGGTGCACCCAGCATGCTGATAATAAAGTTCTTTGTTTCACCTTATTTGGCCATCTCTGAAATTTTAATTAGAGATATTTCTCACATTGCTATATTACTGTCTCTTACTAGTATTAAGTGTTCACAATACTTAGGATGCTGGGGGAGTCCTTTGTTTGGGGGCTTTTGGGTTGTGGTCCGGGACCAGACAGAGTGGAAGCCTAGTTTTTAGCTGACTCATTCTCTTTTCCTGAGAGGAAGTTTTTCCCCCCGGGACACCTTACAGAGAACGACTGAGAGAGAGAGACCAACCCATCTCAGAGCGAGGTATTCTGCTTTCAAGACTGCCTGTGGGAAAAAGGGACTCCTTCATTTCTGGCTGCGAGCACATGTGGCTGCGAGCAGCTTTTTGAACTGCTGGGACAGTCCTGCCTTTCCTCCTCCCCGGGTTGCCGTGGGTTTCTCCCCCCCCCCCCATCCCCACCTGGGAATTTGGGACTTTGTTTTGTTTCTTCTGAAAGGTTTTGTTTGCACCATTTGTTGTTTTGTTAATAAAAAGCTGTTTCTTTTTTCCCTTTTCCACACTTCCACCTGAAGTGTCCTAATTTCTAAGTTGTAATCTTGTTAAACTAAGACATGTATAAACTTAGCTGAAACACCCTTTTTCAGCCTTGACAGATTCAGACTTTGTACCTAGAAAACTGCAGACAGGGATGTTACACAGATGTTGCAATATACTTAGTCCTACCACTTATAAACCAATTTACCAAGCTAACACAATTTATAAAACAAGTTCTGTATCATATGCATCAACAATTTGTTTAAATTGCTGGAGTATAGTACAGTCAATAGTTAACAGTACAGTCAGTTGCAAAATGATACATAACAAAAGTCACTTACTGCTTTAATGAGTCTTCTGATTAAACTTTTCAGTAAAATACACAGAAAGCTACTTCACTGAACACCTATGTAAAAAAGAAACATGCATGTTGATTACCAGAGCTTCATTTCTGCATGTCTGACATGTCTTCACCTAAGTTTTTCTGAAGCTGTCTTCTTACATTACTATAGGCACTGAAAGGAATGAGGCTGCACACACACACAGAAGTCAATGTCAGGATTTCTCCACCAGTCTTTTTTGGTGTTCCCCTTTTATTCATATTCTCTCATAAACAGCACCTGGTGTTGTCTTTTAGTTAACTGGAATTCCCAGGATCATCCTAAACAAGTGTTTTTGCTCAAAACATTACTAGGCCCTTGTCTGGGACTGTTTCCATAATGAGCTGGTGTTCCCTTTTTCTCTTGAAGGCTAATATCTATTTTATTGCTATGGCCATTTCTGCAATCATCCATGACTTGGTAGTCTTTCTGTAAGTGATTCCCTTTTAGCTATTCTTCATGTAAAATGTACTGTTCTGTTGACGGAGGGGCTCGGGTACATATACACACGACCTATAAGATCTACAATATGTCCGCTTTATTAAAAGAGCTCAGACTTTTTATAGTGTCTCTATACAAGGTCTTGTGACCAGAAGCACATAATTGGTTACAAACTACTGTCCAGATGTAAACATACATTGCAAATACATTTATAATTGGCTTATAACAGGTATCTCATCAGAATAAGATAATTATTTACTTTATCAAACCCCACCTTCTTCTTGGCAGAGATTTCCTTTTGTTCTAGCTAGGAAACTCGCAGCCATCTTGGCACTTACAATTTATAATATCTATAAAGCTATATTAAAGCAAAGTTTATAAAACTACAGAACACTCATGTATCCATCATGTTCCTTCCACACTGTTCCTTATTTTTTATTGGCAAAACAAGGTTTTTCAGCATCTCCCATCATCATTACTGTTCAATTTAATGATTCACAACTAGAAATTAAAAAATTAAAGTAGTATTTTAAAATAATTAACTAATAAACATGAGTGCCCTGGTTATTATTTGTTGAGATCTTAACAATCAAGGCCCCAGCTTTATAATGACATAAAGGCAAGTAAGTCTTTATGGAAAAAAAAATTGTTCCAAACAACCAAAAACCAGTTCAAAACTCAGGTAGCTTTCTCCTCTTAAAGTGCCTAAAACCTAGGGTGGTTCACAAAATGCAGTGACAGCCCATGGCATGTCTGGATATGAAAATCTAAAGGCCTGTGGGACAGATAAAGTTACAGGAATTGACTACTTTAGGAGTTGTCATGGTTTAGGAATGGTATTCCCCAGTTTAGTTCTACTGAAACCACTCCAAATCACATGCCACTCCTTCACTTCTCCCTCCCCTGCGGCAGTCTGGATGAAGGAGAATTGGAAGCACAAAAGGTAAAGACCACAAGGTGAGATAGAACAATTTACTGGAAACAGCATTGGGATAAGAAAATGAACAGTAACAGCAACAATACTAATGACAAAGTATAGAAGAAAAGAAACATTATTGCTCACACACACCCCACCTCACCCTTCCCATGGAAAACCCCTGACAATACCTGAGCTCTCCCTCCACCACACTACCCCAACCTGGAAGTGAGCACATCCCCTGTTGCCAGGAAATGATGTGAGGTGGTATAGAATAATTTCCATGTTCTAGCCATGTCCCCTCCTGGCTACTGCAAAAATTAACCCTGTCCTGGCCAGAACCAGAACATTATCCATCACTTATTCTGTACTATCTACAACATACCAAAATGGTACACCTTCCAACTATATATATAAATACATAAGCATGGGTATAATTTCCATAGTCAATGGCTGTTTCTCCAAGATGTCTGTTGAGTTCATTTAGTCCATGACTGTGGGTTCTGTCCTAGATATCTTCCAGGGCAGGAGGGCTGGTGTGCCATCAGTTGATTGCAAACTGCATCAGGAGCTCGCGACTAGTGTATCTGGAGCAGTCCATCCTCATTGTCCATGGTAGTTATGACATACAGTGGTAGTGTCATTCAGCAACCAATATTATACAATTCAGCATTGCAGACTATTCTCACCCAAAAATCAAATCCCCTTGAGGTTCACATCATTTTTTCTCCATTCCTCTGCATTACCCACCAAGTGCGCCCAGGTCTTTGAGCAAAAACAATCCCATTTGGCTTTGCCCTCCCCCACCTCTGTCATACAACTGCAACTACTGGATAAACAAATGAAGATAAAACATTTAAAATGCTTTTTAATTATTCTGGCAAGGTGTAATGCTTCAATTCTATTTCCATCTTTTCTCTAATGACTTTCTCTCCTCAGAACTCTACTTGCAAATAGTACACCTGCATTTGTGAGCAGAAAGTAGACCACTTTGAAAATGATCTGGCCAAGCAATGAAAGTACCAAAGCCAGAATCACAGTCCTCAGTCAGTACACGCCTTGCCGTAGGAGAGATGTGTCTATAAAACTCCCTACTGGAGAATTCAGTTTAAAAAGAAAACGACACACTTTTGTCCTCTTCACAAGATTAAATTGCTTGAAGTACATGATAACTGTGAGATGTATTATGTGTCAGTTGTTTGAATAATTTAAGAAAGACTTCAGTTGTTCAGTTCAAACTCACAAAACTTTCATTAGGTCAGAGGATGCTTTTTTGAGGGAAGAACTGAAAAGTCTCAAAAACCAAGATAGAAAGTTTGATGTGTTCTTTGGAAGTTAAGTTTTAAAAAATTTGAACATGATGCCATTATAAAAATGTATTTAAGTAATAAAATGAGAACTTCTGAACATGCCTTGACTGTACGTTTAGCTTTCTAAAACTCTGCAAAATTAGGTAATATTCTGTTTCCACTGAAGTAAAATACAAAATCCTATAGTTTTATATTAAGAAGAGTCCTTAGATTATTTTTGTTTACACACAATTTGATTCTTATTTGTGTATCTCTTCGAGGTACACCTGAAAACCAGGGCTCTGATATGTGTGTTGATTCATGGGGGATCTCTACATCAGAAAAGACATTATGTTATCTTTATATTTTCTGTATAAATGAAGAAGGAAAGTAGTGAGCTTAACTAGCTGCAGAAATAAATGTGGGTTTTTCCAATTAAACTGGTATCAACCAATTCCTTCTAAGCAAAAATGTGAGAAGAATCAAATGATTCTTTCATGAATGTCATCACTATTTTAGTCAAGATTATTATTCTTACAGAAGGAAAATGAATGATTATATGAATTGACATAATGGAGATGGGTTTGTTTGTTGGGGGGTTTTTTTGTTTGTTTTTGTTTGTTTGTTTTTGGGTGATGGCACCTTCTGGACATGTTTAAAAGGGATTATTTTTCTAAGTGGTTCAGAAATGACAGGAGTAATTTTCAAAAGATAGTCCACTATTTTTCTGCATTTTTTCCTTTCTTCCCCAAATGAACAACTAGATTTATAGAACATCAAAGGAGCAGACTTTTATCTTAAACAGTATTGAAAGCCTTCTGGTATGTTTAACTTGGATCCACCTGAAGGATGTAATTAACATTTGGAGGATCGAATCTGAAAACCCACATTTAGGTGTTATATGAAACTGCAGGAATTTCATGTGTGTTTATAGATCTACAGATACCCATATTATGTGCAATATGCAATATTGTATGCATATAATCTCTGTTATTACATAATATTAAACACAGATGCTATCATACAAACATGAAAATATATAATAAAAATGGAGCACCTGGATTATAAGATGCAAAGCTATATTGAGAAAGGACTCCAGACACTTCCATAAGGAAGTTCCCGCTAAGTAAAGAAACCCATACATTCTGCAGCATGAGTTTCTCTTGAGATACATTATATCAAAAGTCAAAACTTGCTTATTTCTTCCTGGTCCAAAAAAAGGCTCCTTTTCTCACACTTTCACTGGGATGTGTTGGGTCTGAGACAGATTTTCCAAAACAGAGAAAACACCATTTAACCAAGCTGCCCATGCATGTGCAGTACATCCATCTCCATACACACATGCTGCAAAGAGCTTTTTAGGTGTTATTGTCAAACCATTTATACC
This sequence comes from Myiotriccus ornatus, assembly GCA_036023395.1. NCBI lineage: Eukaryota > Metazoa > Chordata > Aves > Passeriformes > Tyrannidae > Myiotriccus > Myiotriccus ornatus. The sequence goes on from JAYRBT010000086.1 coordinate 296,950, forward strand.
TACATATTTATACCTCTCTCTCACTGCCTCCAAGACTGAGAGGCAGAGGTATCAAAGAGTTAGGCTTAACTTTGGAATCTTTAGCAGAGTGACATTAAAATCTTTAAGGAAACAAACAAAAAAGCACTTTTAAAAGTTGGGTTAATGCTGCTTTTTAAATTCTGATGCAAGAGTGTTTGTCTGATTTTTGTTTGAGTTCCCAAGACAAAATCAGTGTTTGACCCATCTAAACACGTCTCTTTCTTTGGGGCTGTTAAATAATTATCTGCTCAGACAGGAAATTTCACTTTATGAAAACCTTCCACTTCAATTTCAGTAAATACCAGACAACTCCTGAAGAAGTGAAGAGATTGACGCACTTATTAAAGAAAGAAGAGGGAAAAAAAGAAACAGACCAGTCAAAACAATCAGACTAATCTCTTAGATGACAGTCAAAACCAGCCCCGTACCTGGCGGCCGAGAAGAGATGCAGGGATCTGAGTGCGCTGCACGCTCTACGGGTCACCCTGTGGGACAGGGGCTGCTCCAGCCTCACGTTTGGGGGCCTTCTCCTCCCCCTCCCCGACTCCCCATGCTCAGTTGTGAGCCTGCCCCGTATTGAGCCTCTTCTCTGACCTTGAAATACAAACCGTTCCCGAAAAGGTTAAACTCCTCAGCGTCACGGGCTGGGCTTGGGAAGCGACACCACTCCGAGACCTGTCATTACCTCTTCCTGTACTCACACGGCCCCGACTAGCAAGACAGCTTCCTCCAGGACCAACGTTAAGACACTTTTTTGGACAGCTGGCTGAGTCCCCCGAGAACAAATGGATTAAACCTCTAACCAAGGCCCCCAGGAGCTCAGGAGTACTGCACACGCAGGCACCCATCGCATCACAACGTACTCGGAGAACCTCTCTGCCTCCCTGCTGGCCCGGCCTGCCCCACCTGAGTCCCTGGGCGGGCCCTGGACACCACACCGGGCCGCAGGAACTCTGCCATCCATTAATAGTTCTACAGCTGGGAGGGGTGATTCCCCCTTGCTAGGGTTGGGGGCCAGGCCGGTCTGCCCCGCGGCCCTGAGGAGACATAGGCAAGCCACGATACTCTATCTTGCCTCGATCATTCAGGTCCGCGCCTCCCACTTTGCAGGTTGAGGAGGGCTATAGCAAGTGGTGTATGCAGAAACGCACCGGGACCAACTAAGCTACACGAACCCAAGAGCAGTCGCTGTGTTAATTACAGACAGGCTCATTTAAGCGAGAAGCTTAAAAATCTCTTCATTTCTTCAGGAGTTGTCTGGTATTTGCTGAAATTGAAGTGGAAAGTTTTTATAAAGTGAAATTTCCTGTCTGAGCAGATAATTATTTAACAGCCCCAAAGAAGGAGACGTGTTTAGATGTAAGGTTAACAAGACAAGAACTGCATTTTTATATCATTAGCTATACATCCTTATAACCTGATCAACTGGAACAAATTCTGCCCCTTTGAAATAAATTTTAATGGTTTCAGAATCAATTTGGTGATTATTCCCTACTTCATAATCCACTTTTTTCTCCACTTGAATTATTAGAGCTCGACAGCATCTCATGTCTAACATCATTGGAACTGACTTGTCCAGAGGGCTTAGATGATTTCTGAAGGTCAAAAGTAATTTTCATGTATGTCTATATGCATGTTGACATTATTGTATATCTAGTACCTGCTTTAAAGAAGATTAAACCTGAGTGTGAATACATTCTGAAATATGTAGACAACAGAAAATGGATAGTCCATACGAGAAAGTGAATACATATAATCACATAGCAATGTTTATAGGCAGTGCAAGAAAAAAAAAAACCTGCAATTTCCAGAGCTAAGTGTTTGTATTTTTGTGCTTCAGGTAATGGCACATCATAGAAAAAATATACAGACAATTGCTCTAATATTAACTTTTCTGATTTGAAAGGAAATCAGTTCTAATGTTTTAATGTCTGTTCTGAAAATAAGTAAATTAGAAGAGAAACGTTTCCATGCTCTTTAGAATGGAAAACATTATTTAATGGATTTTATTTTGATACTTTAAATAATAGTAGCTTTCTACTTAGTCTGAATCAGATGCTTCTATTTATTATGTTAATTATTTTATATAACACCAAATCAAAGATCATTTTATGTTTCTGAACAAAATACAGGATTTTTAAAATATATACTGGGGGGACTGTTTATCCTAAAGCATCAAAGACATTTTTATTGTAGTGGAACCTATTTTTAAAATATAATTTAATTCTTATTTATTAATTTCATTTCAACACCATTAATATGATCTCTAATTAAATTATTTTGTTTATTAGGATATAGTATGTATCAGGTAAAGGCATCCTAAAACACGTTGTCAAATATGCCATAATTAATTAATGTTTGTTATTTTTCACTCTGTTTAAACATGACATTTCCTATAGTCTTTCTGATGTACCAGTCTTTGCTCCAATTAGTTATATGTCGAATCATATTTTGCCATAATCTGCCTTACAAAGGAAAGAAGGCTTAGAATTATGTCATCTCTGGTGTGCAAATTGCTAATAATTTGTTGACTATTGTAACTATTAGAAATGCAGGGATTTGATTTCAGACGAGGTCTACTCAGGCATTTTTATTCTGCATCATCTCTGGCAGATATAGATGCAAGCATATTTTCGTGTGTCGATGAATCTTTTGGAAGAATTTGCAATTTGCCAAATAAAATTTTAACTAAGAAAATCAGAAGGACAATTACTGTCTGCAATATTGAAACTTTTTATTGGGTCCACTGTCAGCACCCCACCAACTCCAGTCTCTCACAGATATAGGTGTGCTGGGAGTATGTCTACGAAAGAGCAAGGGAGGGACCACAATTCATAAAGCTTCTGGTATTAATCACAAGAACCAGCGTTACTGCATTTAGTCGGGAACCGAAGATGTTACTGTACTAATAAGTAGACAGCAGACCTCACCTCTGACGAAGCAAAAAGTCTCCATTCCCTGTGGAGACACTTCCTAGTGTTTCTTTCTAATCTATTGTTTAAAACAGCTACTCTTGCTTCTGGGTCCCAGCTGTCAGTTTGCATTTACAAAGATCTTTAAAATTAATTATTAGTATAATTAGGAATAATAATATTAAAAATAACAACAGGAAGGAGGGGAGGCGATGCCCACCAGAGCCGGCATCCCATTTGTATCCCTTGCAGTAGCCTCGCACCACGGCGCTCTGTGCACCCCACGTGTGGCATGTGACCCCCATCTGGGCAGGCGGGCGGACATGCCTCGGGCCGTCCTTCAGTCCCTTCCTCCCCCTTTTCTCCCCAAACGTTGCGCCCCACAGGCAAAGTCCCTAGGGCGCCGCAGCGGGACCGAAGAGCAGAGGCCAGTGTGGGTGCGGAGGAAGTGCTTCCGCGGAGCCCCAGTGGCCAGCACGGATCCGTCCGTCGTCCCTCCTTCCCGTGGCTGATTTGGGGAGGCAGGAAGGAGGTGAGTGGGTGGGAAATGTCAGGGAGAAGGGGAGGGGGGAGCCACGTTGCAGTTCAGCGTGAGGCAGCACCCGTGGCTGCCCCTCTCCTTCCATCACCCCTTATGTTTTCCTCTCCTGCCTACCTTTGAATGAGCGGGGTTGGACTCGAAAAGTCACAACTGATCTCTGAGAGGATGTGTGTGACGTATGTGTCGTGCTGAGGGGCTGCGGACGGGAACGGATCGGTGGCAGGCATCGCAGCGGTAAGTACTAGGGCACGGAGCAGTCCTGCCACCCTACGCCGCGGCAGCCTCGCCTCTCCTACATACACACACATACTCTCGCGGGGGCTCGGGCTTTGCCGAGGGCTTGGTAAGGCCAGACGATGCCACCCTGGGCTCTGGAGGAAGCCACGCTGTGTCACCCACGGGGCAGGAAGAGAGTGTCGCGGGAGTGCGACCCCGCCCGCAGTCTCCCGAGGACTCGGGGACGAAAGGCAGGTCATCACCCCCCACCCCTTCGCCGGCCTCTTTGCATCTTTTTGCCGTTCGAGTCCCCGGATCCCTCGTTGTCTTTCTATGGCACTTCAGTCTTCTGAAAGTTTATACTGGCTGATTGGGCTGCGACGGACGCAGTAAACCCAGACGGCAGCCTGGGAGAGCAGGGAGAGATTTCTCTGTGCCTCCCCACCCCTTTGTTCTTACTCCCCTTTCCGTAATATTTTGCTCTTAATGATAAATCTTATTCAACCGAACAAAGACTATTGGATTACAAGCCTGATCACCTGATAGCGACTTACCTATTGGTTTGTTTAACACACACACACACATATCTATAGGAGGCTGCACTGAGCTGGAAGCAGTAACACTTGTGGAGAAATTGGTATTCACACCGTTTCGGGTAGAGCTGGTACACATATGGCAATATGTATACACACGTTCGCATCAGAGAGAGAACACACTGTCAAGTTCTCATCTGGCTGTCTTTTAACAAATAATCAAAATAAATAAAATCTTGCTGCTGGTTAGGGTGAGGTGGAAGGGTTTGGTTTTTTGATTGCTCTGGGTGTATAAGTCTGACAATTGCTTTGCCCAGGACCGTCTGTCCATTAGCTGGATTAAAAAAAAAAAAAAAAAAAATGCTATCGGGAAATTGTCTATGTGAGGGAGACAGGTGGAAGAAAATAAATAAAAGTTCTGCTTAGTTAGACTGGCAAAGTAGGTTAGCTTCAGAAAGCCTTTTATAATGAATATGCAGGTTTTAAAGTCCGTATATACACTTTTTCTACTCTCACTGAGTTCAGTTTTGGGGGTGTGAGGGGAGGTGCCCTGGAAAGGTAGGTGACCTTCCTTTTATTATTATTAGTTAGTCGGCTGCAAACTGCACTCCTCTGCCAGCCATTCCAAGTTTTCTGCAATATGCCTACTGCTATAGGCTGCAGTCTCAGCCTTGGCGATTCTTCACCTTGACAATTGAAGATAATAGGTTTACATGTCCTGATTCATTCATATTTGAATATTCTATTCTAGTTCTTGATTCATTCATTGCTACTGAAAAGCTCGGAAAGAAAAGGGGGGGGGGGGGGGTCAGACGAACACAAGTGTAGGGCAAGGAACTATCATGATTTTGTGCGTTTGGACTGTCTAATACCCTGTGGTGTTTTGTTAAATATGTAGTCGTAGTGTTATCAGACACGAGAGAGAAATATATTAGATGTCTGACACTTTTTGCCAGATAGGCATGCGCACAGCTCTCAGCAAATGGCAAGGTTTTAACGAAGGTGCTGCAATTCTCTTTCAGGGGGTTTTAAGAGCGTGGGAACGTGACCCAGCAGTGGCGTCGGTCAGCCGCAGGGCCGACGCCCTGTGGATCCGCTCGCGCGTCCTGCCGGCATGGCACAGAGGTGTGCGACCTCTAACTCTGGCCACTGCTCTCTCTGGGTTTGGGGGATGAGTCAGTATGAGATGGGAGGATGTCGGCGTGTCTCGGGTAAATGAGAGACACCAGTTGCTATTATTTTAGTCTAAAAATCATTATCAGCAGTTCCTGGAGTTAGTACAAGAAGAGAACAATGTTCTTCGGAGAAAAAGAGCCAGGAAAATGTTATCACTTGTTCTTGATTTTGGACTAGGTGTGATCAACCGGTATTTAGAGACCTCTTCAGTACTTGAGGATTCAAGCTGATTTTTCGTTTATTTTAATTATATATTGGTTCCTTTTAGTAGACATACATTTTCTAAGAATTAATCCTCCTTGGTCTTGTGATGCTACAAGCAACGAACTCATTTATTCTCAAGACTAAGGTTATTTAGCAAATTTTTTTTCTCATTTACCTTAATGCACATTTAGAAAAGGCACTCGAAGAACTACTTTGAATCCCTGCATTTGTGTTCACAGTATGAATGTTTAAACGTCTGAAAGGTGCCTCAAATCATGCCACACACGTTCCTCGCTGTAAAAGAACTGCACGTGGTTATTTTTTCGGGCAAGAATAAAAAAACTCCTGCAGGTGCACAAAAAATGTAATCCAAAACAGACAAGTTATTATTTTCTCCAACTATAGCCCGCTGAGGAAAGCCTATTGATTAACGAAACAACCAAAAATTCCTAGAGTGAGATTTCGGAAATCAATTATCAAAGTACACCTGGCTAATGAAGTACTAGAATAACAACAACAGAAAGTGGCAGTTAATCCAATCAAATGTAGCCTCCAGCTTCTCAGATACTTGTCTTCCTCCTAAAAACTTAAGATTAGTGCTCCTTTATTGCCATTTGTACTTATAAAAACTGCCTTTTGGCAGCATAAATCTGTCCCTTTAATTTTATTTTTTTTTAAGTTATTTAAGAGGAAAGGAGAATATGGATATGGTAAAGAGTAATATGATCAACTAGAAAGTGTTTCCAATAAAAAGTTCTTTCTGCTCAGCATCAACACAAAAATTTAATAAAGAATAGGGCCATTCCGCAGGGGCAAATACTAAAATTTTACTCTTGCTTCGGATGATACTGCCGTTCCCCTTCTCGCGGTTTATAAGCCATGCTTTTCTTCAAACAGGAATACACAAAGTGATCCCTTTTTTTTTTTTTTTTAAATCCTGGCAATTCAAATGCAAAGCGCTGAGAAGGAGGCGATTATTCCTGCTGAAATGTGTTTGTGGAATATTGCCTTTCCGGATGTATATAAGAATACAAATAAGGGGAGAGAGGCTGGGGTGAGACGATAGCGACAGGGAGAACATACAGGTGCTCTCATCGCATCTTTCACTAGCTTCTCTGGGAAGACTTTGCTTTCAGTGAGGCACTTATCATCCCGATCAGGCTTTTAATTTTTGTCGGATACAGCACGGATGTGGAGGCAGGTGTGTGTATGCGGGGGTGTGCCCAATGAAACGGTCTCTCTAGTAGGGCTGAATTCTTGCTTTACAGCGGGTCACGCAGAGGATCGCTGCCTTGATGTGTTCTGCACTAGGTTGGGCAAAGAAGCGCGGTGCGGTGTGGCCTCTCCTCGCGCCCTAGCCCCTCTGATCGACCGCGCTCGCCGGGGCCGTGCCGAACACCGGTAGATGTCGCTGTCTCTCTGCCGGACGCGGCCTCCGCGGGCGATGGAAAGCTGCGCCGTCTGGGACACCCCGACTTGGTTCGGGTCGCCTGGATTGCATCCTCCTCCTGATCTCGCCAGCGTGCAAGGAGCCCGCCACAGAGCGGAGCCAAGGAGAGGACTTAGGGTAGGAAACACCCTCTCGAAGTCATGGAGCTGAGGGACACGCACGCCCTGACAACCTTTTCCACTTGGTTCAGAAGTGGTCTCCGGCAATAGAAGCTGATGTAAAGGAAAAAATTATCCAAACTGAAACAAAACCAGGTTTAGTCCTCTCTGTGAGTCGATTATGGAAAACAGAAAAATCACTCTTTGTTTCAAACCTTAATTTATTTATTGCTTATTTTATGCCAAGTTATAAACTGATTACAAAAATAGAACAGAAAAGACATCAGAACAATTCAGCTAATTTTGTTAGTAATAAAAAACAAACATCGTGTATGGGAACCCAACTGCATTGGCTATTTATCCTAGATTGGTGTTGAAGTTAATGTTTTGAATGTTCACTAAAACGTATCTTAATAGAATTTACTGTACATTACCCCTTCACTCTCCTCCCCACTAATCTAACAATTTTGCAATTATTTAAAATATGCATGAAAATAATGAATATTAAAATTCTCGCCCCCTCTTCCTCTGCCACTCTTCTTATTCTAGCTTTCTACCTCTAATCAGGGGAGACATTATTAATCTATGAGAGATTAGTATAGCTTTCTTTTGTTTTGTTTTTTTTTTTAAAGTATGTGTATTATGAGGTGCATTCACACTGGACATATAAGGAGGTCCAAAAAAAAATTCTCATTTTAAGTTTTGGTTATTCTACCTAGAATTACATGGTTGTAATTTCTCAAATTTTAGTTCAAAGGTTTAAATCTTGAAAAAAAAAAAAACACTTTATCTATGTTTTCCTTCTTCTAAACCAATCTGTAAATAATGCCAAAACATGCATGTTCACACATAGAGCATATTGGCGCAGATCTGATTATGATTAATAGATAGAGGTGTCTGAAGAGAAGGAAAATCTAAGTGTAAAATATTGAATATTTAGATGATTCTAGCCATTAAAAGCGTTGCAAAAAAGACGAGGGAGGGGATCTATTTCATGGACCCCCATCATGTCAAACCGAAGCTCTCTTTCATCTGTAACGATCAGCTGCAACGATTACCCCAAATTTGAATATTATTAATGCTACCTTTTTTTTCCGTCTGAAATCCAAGAAATCTTCAGTGGCATTTTGAAAGAATATGTGAGTTTTACGCGCCTTTATTTTTAGCTTCAAAAAGCTGAGTATCAGGTAACGAGTTGAGGGAGTATTTATTGTTCATATTCTACTCGTGAAATTAGCGTTAAAGTGGCGACTGAGGCAAGACAGCTGTCCCCAAGATGCCTGTGGCACATGCAGAGGAGGGGGAGAGGGGGAGGGAGGGGCGGACGGCTGGAGAAGCGGCCCGCGCAGAGCGCTGTCGCTGCAAGGAGCTGTTGCCACTGACGGCTGAGTGGCTTATTTAAATGTCGCCCGCTGCCTCTGTGATTCGAGGGGACCCAGGCTCCGTATGGTAATGGGAGGGGGGCAGGTGTGTGGCTGCGACGACGGGGATAGAGACGGAGGGGAGCTGGGGGGATGGGGGCTCAAGCACTGCTCCTGCGGCAGCCCAACTAGGGCAGAGCACCGCCAGCGGCGCCTTCTGTCCCGTCCCGTTCCGCCGGGTGCGGTGCCGTCGGGGGCAACGGCGGTGCGCAGCGAGGCAACGGCGGGGGTAAGCAGCAGCACGAGGAGTGACGGGGCGTGGAGTCATTGCCCTGCGCCACAGAAGGAGCCGGGGACAGGGAGGTGGCCACGGCCGGGCTGCCGCGGGAGACAGACACACCACTGCACATTTGTGCTACGGGCAGAGGGGATGTAACATATCAATATACTCCTGCTCACCAACACCTACACACACTCCCCACTCTCCCTCTGTGCCATCTGCTACCTGTGCACACACCCAAACTTGGGCTAGACACTCAGTTCTGTGGGTGTGTCTGCATATGTTACTACAGATTTATGGAGGAGTTAGATTCATGTGTGCTAATTAAAAGCAGTGAAAATAATAAGTTTTCTTTCACCAACTAAGAGTCCCCAACATCACTTGTAAATGGGGACCTGCACACATCTGTGTAGTCCTATCGTCATTCATAAAAATGTGTACAAAAGTACTTTCCTATATAAATTATTGTTCTATATGGTAAGGTAAGAACTAACCTAATGGATTATAGTATCTGTTTCCGTGATTTTTCTAATGTTTTGCGGGTAGCCATTTGGTCACTTTTTCTTGGGTGACATATATGAGCACTTCAGTGTAGGTCTTGTACAACTGGAGCTAGAGGTAGTACTGGAAATACCATAAGAAATCCAAAGAAAGAATACGTGTTGCAAAATAGGTACTAAGTAATACTAACCGAGTATGACATTCTGATCTTTATTTTTAAAAAAATTATATGCATGGCAGTCTTGGAGGGGAGGGAATTTTCACCATATATGTTTATGCAGGTAAGTAATCCATGGTATAACTAATTATCTATGCATGTACTTAGATTTTTTTTTTTTAAGAAAAAATGTGTGTACGAGTGGGCATTGTTCTTATGGAAAACATTACGATGGAAAACATGATCAGGTGACCCGCCTGGCAGATGAGGGGAAGGCTGTGGATGCAGTCTATCTGGACTTCAGCAAAGCCTTTGACACTGTCTCCCATAATATACTCCTGGAAAAGCTGGCAGCCCACGGCTT
>JAYRBT010000086.1:310627-321787 GCA_036023395.1 Myiotriccus ornatus
TTTTTTTTTTTTTTTTTTTTTTTTTTTTATGGAAGCTTTCTAATTATTTTAGAACCAATCATGCAAGAATTACACTGTGACACTTTTAAATAGAGATGACAAGGGGAAAGATCTGAATTTCTGGAGATATGAAAGAACTTTCTTTCTGTGCTTTAAAGGGGTTTTGACCATGGTAGGAATCTTTGTTTTCCACTGGAGATTCACCTAACCATTTAGATCTGGAGTCAAATCTTTATTTTATAAAGAACAAATGTAAGTATTGTGAGGGGGGTTTACAGAACCTGCATTCCTTATAAAAGGGAGAGATATCAACTTCATTGCACTTCCACATTTTCCGATTGAGAGAGTGGATATATGGGAACCTGAGCTCAGTTAGTAGCTCTGTGACAGGTTCAGGGGTAGGGGCTGCCTCACCCAGCGTCAGACAAAACAGGCTATCTTGGGTAGGGCTCCAGGAACTTCCACTGGCAACTACAAGGGAAATTTGACTAACAAGGCATGGTTTTATGAGTTCACATGATGGCTTATATAGGTTACCTGATTTTGTATGTCTTATGCTAAACTTGTTGGTCTTGTGTGGGGTTAGGTATGGGAACTATTAATTATCAAGCATATTGCTGGTAAAAACAGAGTTATAATGTTTAAGTATGCAGAGAGGAAGCTTTTTAGCAGTACCTGGGTACCTTTCTAAGGTATATAGACATAGGAACAATCGTTCACCGGGTTTTAAATTAGAATAATGGAACCGACTTCTGTTTACTACATTTTGGAACTGTTTTCTAAAAAATAAAATTAAAAAAAATTAAAAAGTTGAACTCATATTTTTGGGATTGTCAATGTGGAGTTATTCACTGTAGTTAATAAATCCGTCTGCCTCTGTGCTTGGTGGGCCACTTGATGGCAAGAAGCCATTACTTGACTGTCCAAAATGCAGCTTGATCCCTTGGAGCGGGGGTGATTTAATAAGTGTTTCATGAGGCTGTAATTATTCCCATCTTGGCCGAGGCGGCAGGGGCAGGTGCAATGTGTCTGGCATAGGCTCAGCCCGACTAAAACGAACACCTTTTTGAGGAGGGGGTGGGGGAGGAGGAGGGGGAGGCGGCCTGCGCCAAGATGCGGCTCTAGGTGCCGCTGCCCCGAGAGTCTGGGAATGGCTGCTGCGGCACGGCACAGTCCCGGCCGCCGCAGGGTCTGAGGCCCGGGACTACCCCGGCCACCCCGTGCCAGGGCGCAGGCTGCCTCCAGCCCTGGCGTGGGCCTTCCAGGCCGCCAGTAGGCAGAGAGCGTAATTGAAGCAAGAGATTTGTACAGTGGTGCTTTTAGTCCTCCCTCTCACCCACTCACCAAAACACCCACCCCACCAATTAACATATCTCTTCAAGAACAGTTTTAGTCCAGGATTCATGAACAGGGGGAAATAACTTACCATAAAATAGAAGAACACTGATAGTTTGTAATAAATAGTATACTTTTAAACTAAGGCTGATGTAATCGATATGATGCAATAACAGTGACTGGATTGTTGTATTTATTTACACGTACAACTCTTGATATAGTAACAGTTTTGTAAATATAGCTCCTGCCTTTCTAATAATCCTGATTTCAGGACATCGGTGATCTGAAAGACATGGAAATTCTATGGGGGAAATTCTATGGGGAAAATTCTGGCTTAATGTGTTTTACATGTTTTGAACTTAAGGGTAGATGGAGCCTCCATCCTTTATTAAGTAGCTGGCAGCTTACAGTATGCAAATATATATGCTTGTCAGCATCTCTATTCAGCAGTCCCAAATATTCTTAAATTTTTTTTTTTCATCATAGGTGTCCACAAATAATTATGGAATTTGGTTTTTTTGTTAATAATTAAGTCCTGTAAATATTATTTTTTACATTTAACCCTCCAGATACTGGAGTACATTACTTGTATCTGTTTTATGTTATATTAGATCATCTGTGGGAAATGTGGCTAGTTTTTTCCCTGTTTAATCTAGAGTCAAGTGTTTTAGTAATTTATTGAATAATCTCCAAATGTTAATATACACAGCACCTCCTGAACACGCATGCATTTGTATATTTACATACATTTCATGAACAAGATCAGTGAAATCGTTTAAATTATTATCCTTTGCCTTTTTTGTGGCTATTTTTCAGATTTAATCAACGCAGGAAGACCATAGGAAATGACAATCAGGACAAGAAATGTTTGGGGTTTTTTTTGTTTAATAATAAAAGTCATCTCACAGAACATGTTCTCTAATAGCACATAGTGTATTCATCTGAAATTACTGAGTGTGGTTTTCTTTCTTCCCCAAATTTTGCATTCTCGATAGTCTGCCTTTTCTTATTCTGTACTATGGATATCCCTTTCCATATCTTATGTTCAGCATAACAGAAATGTAATCTACAGCTACCTGTAAAATTCATTTGTGGTCACAAAAGAAATTATAAGACACTTTTATTAGAAGGCAAGCCAGTCAAGTGACTTACCTGGCTGAAAGGAAAGAGAAAGGATATTATGCAGGAAATACTTGCCTGTATTGTATTGGTGTGACATGTTTTAAATTTATGTGAGTTCTATTCTAATGTAGTATGAAAAGAGGATTCAAATAATGTTCATAGAATCATAGAATTAACTGGGTTGGAAGAGACCTCTGAGATCATCAAGTCCAACCCTTGATCCAACCCCACTGTGATTACTAGAAGGATGTTATATAGTTATGTACTTCATAGCAGTTTAAATAGGTTCCTAGGTGTATTCTATACAGAAGATAGGGATACCATCATTGGAAGAAGTCTCTGCAATAATTACACAATCATAACTATTCCTCTTAAAATAAATAGAGACTGTTTTTCCTTAAAATATACACTGAGGATTTTTCTTTACATCACAGCCATCTGGAGACCTATGAAAAGATTAGAAAACAAGTATGGCAATCACATACCAATTTAAAGGCCATTAATAGGAATTTATTAGGAAGGCAGGAGGAAAAAAATAAATGTTTGAATCCCGTATCTTCCAATATTCAGATCACCCTAAAGTGATTTTGGAAAAAATCAGCAATGGCTATATAGATGTTTTTTAATATATATTCACAATGTGCAAATATTTTTTTTGTGCAGTCTTACTGGGTACCCCTCAATTTCAAGGCCCTTCTAGATGACAGAAAATTAGAAAATTTAATTGGCAATATGGGTAATGTACAGTTAGGTTATAATTTTCATGTTGGCTCTTTTGACTTTCTGAGGCTCCAATGATTAATCAACAAAATGTGACAGGTGTATTGCCATTACTTCTTAAGTCAATGCGTGAGTAAGGTGGTCTTGAGAATGGAACTTGATGTTTTAAAGGCATATTTTGCATCTTTGAAACAGTCATTTACAATAAAATGTCTTGCATTTAACTGCAAATACTGTAACATGGCAACATGCTTTAATGGACACATTAATGGGAACATGTATCTGTGTTAACATGTATTATATATAGAAATATCTATATAAGCATAGACATAGACACAGATATGCAAGGAATACATGAATTTTCATGCCTCTGACAATGCAATGCATGAATTCACAATCCTACTGTATGTAACACGTGCCTAACCACTAATACTGCTGCCTCTAGCTATTGCAAGAAAAAATATCTTTCTAACTGGCAATTTGGAGAAGCTCATTAGAATTTTGCATATCAAAATGATCATGTGCCTTTAGATATATCAGATGTCTAATTGTCATCCTTGTCGTGCTTGAACATCCTGAGAAGTAATGAAGAAGCACAGTAGCAAATAATAGTGTTATAAGAATTCTAACCATTTTATGCCAAACTGTATAATCTAAAAGGAGCACTGGCACAATTAGCTTATATGTCTCACGTATACTAAGCACTGGTGGCAAATTGTAGTGTTTCCTTATACCAGAGTATCTAACACACATTTAAAAAAATAATGCTCAATTTCAGAGGCTGATAATCTGAAAGTACAAGTGAATAGCCTCATTAGTAATATCACTACTGAATTCAGGATTTGGTATATTAATAATGTTTATGTGTTACTTCTTGGTGGCAGTATTAATTTTAGACCTTGTCTGATAAATTATATTGCTTTCCCTTTTTCGTGCTTTTGTAATATTAATCTATGATAAAAAATGGACTGGTTTATATAGATCTAATTTTACAATGTAACCACATATAATATATATATTTAAATGCGAATACCTATACACATGTACTTAGTCCTACACATGTATACATGGTTCTCCTGTGTACATACAAGCACACATATGCTTTATTATGTGAACAGGCTATACAGTCAGTATAGAACAAGAATTTCAGTTTAACTCCATGCATTTAAATATTTCCCCTTAAAAATAGTGACAATGCAAACAGCTTAATTTACAAAGAAATCTATTTAAATGCAGTGAGATGTATTCCCTATAATTGTACAGGAACATAAAGCATGATGTCTTATGTTTTGTTTTACACCTTAAAAGAATAGTAGCAGCATGAATTTCAAGCAAGAATTTCCTTTCGAACTGTAGAGCAGCTCATATTCTCTGTGCTGAATTCTTCAGTATGCATCTTATACTGATCACACTATGTATGAGCTGTTGAAATGCATTTATTAATTTCAACAGCAAATCTTGTAGGTCTCAGTCTGGACTTTCATTGCATCATGTAGTTGAGAGACCTTTATTGTTTGCACCTTAGACTTAAAAAAATTCTATACAAATTATAATGTTAAATAATTCAAAGTATAATGTGGAGGAGAGGTGAATTGAGAGACTTAATTTCTAAAACTGTACATAATTCATTCTAACAGTTTAGAAAGACTTGCCTTAATCAATTTCTTGAGTAATATAAGCATAATTCCAAATAAACATATAGAGGAAAATGCATTGCACAGTCATCCCAGCGTAAATACCTGCAAATCACTATAGACACAAAACATAACCGAGCTGTGAAGCCATTAAAAACACATCACAGCAGTGCAAATTGTCAGTGTAATTGCACATTGACTACTGCATAACACAGATATGATCCCCAGTTTCAGAAAGCAAAGCCTTACTTTAAGATATAGCAAAGTGCCTTGCATCTCTCTACACAAGCAGAGGCTGCCAAAAGAGAAAGGCAGGCAAAGATGTTCCACAGATCTGAAGCGCTTTTATGTATCCTTAGAGAAAGAATTCTTCCAGTCTTTGGAGATTAGAGTGATCTATGCTAGCAAGAAAGAAGGTAAAGGCAGCAGGTAGATTTTCCTGCAGTCGGGAGTGGCAGAGGGCTTAGTCCTGGCCTGCCACTGCTGCCACTGCAGGCTGGCAGGTGCAGATTGTTGATCACTCATGCATCTGAATAACCATGTGTACCGAATTTCTCATGACATCATCATTACCTTTGTCTCCTGCGGTCCTGGACCTCTGATCTTGCTGGGCTGGTCCACATTTTGACATTAAAAGTCAATTATACCTCCTTTCAGATCGGGGACAGCAGAAAGCCAGCAAGACTTGCATTTAACTGCAAATCCTGTAACATGGCAACATGCTTTAATGTACGCATTAATGTGAACATGTATCTGTGTTAATATGTATTATACTAGAGAAAGCAAGGATCTCTCTCTCCCCCCCCAACACACATACATGCAAGATATTTGCAATTAAGTTGCCACCATTTGGTAAAAATCTCTATACCATGTATAATCTAAAAGAATCAGGAGCTGGATCCTCGAATCATCTTGTCCCTTTTTACTGAAATGGGGTTTTTTTTTCTTCTTTACACTGCGCTGGAAATTGATGATGGTTTTACATCTTTATAGAGTCTAAAGAGTCTTTTGTGACTCTGAAGCAATTTATAATGCAAATAGAAGTTTGTGAAGGGATGGATGCTTTTTCAGTCTTATCACAGCTTCATGCCCCTTAATAGCTGGGTTTTTCTGATATTAAAAGATGAGTTGTTGTCTATCCCTGCTGGAAATTACTGACTGAAAGAAAAAGTTCTGAATAAACTTTGAAGACAACAGATCTCTTCTGGATGTTATTAGCTGAGCATGTTCACACACACACACAGGTCACAGTTGCATAAAAGGATGACTATTTTAAAGCAGCACTAGTACTCTTGGAGGAAACTGCACATCTATTAAAAATCCCCTGGATTCTAGCAAGGAAAGCTAGAGGGAAGCGAGTTGTTATCTTTGGTTATCTAGCTGTATGAGTGTTTTGGTCTTCATAAAGCTAGATAACCGAAAGTAAAAACTCCTTCAAGATCATCGTACACCATGCGAAAATGAAAGACTACTGCAAGAGACAGTAAAAAACAAACAAACAAACAAAACAACCAAGAAAGGTCAGGACTGCTTATTGAATCTAACATTTTTACAGCTAAAGGTGGGAGTGGAGGGAATTAAATGGCATACTTAGTCCAAAATATGAAGTTGTCAGATGCTAAATGCTGCGACAAGGAAATGGTACTGATGGTAAACAATGCATGTGCAACTATTGCTGTTAAATAAATAAATAAGGAGGAACCTAGACCAGTTGATGTTTAACTGGGCTGAGCTGTTTCACTTTACAAAATTATTCACTGCAATGAAATGGCTAAAAATAAAGCTGGTAGTTGATGGTGGTTGATGTTGGTGGTGATGATACAGTGTGAACTGAACTGGAAAAAAAACCAATCAGCATTCATCTTAGACAAAGCATTGAGGGGTTTATTTCAAATAATATGAAAATAGGCTTTCAAAAAAGTTTAGGCTGGCATGTAGGCAAGCTTAAGAATTTATATCTACTGAGAACGCAGTGGAACTGCACAAGGATGAAAAAGTGATGGCTGATTTTTATTCTTCTGTTCAAAATGCAAGCACAGATGCTTCTCTGCTCTGAGAAGGTTTCCGTGAGGAAGCTATTGAAGCAGAAAGACATGATGGAGACGAGATCGCCTCCTCCCTTGTCAAAAGTGTTAAAAATGTTCTGTGTCTTACTCTGTGCCTAGCACTGGAAATGAAAGTGACATTTACTCAAAAAATCCATGCGTGTACCTCCTCTCTTTTTGTTTAAGGATGATCAGATCTATCTAGGAAACAGCTCTGGTATCCCAAACTGAAATAATTAGGACATATATAGGCCTGACAGAAATGAAAAGGGGGTGGGGAAGGTGACTGTCTGTCTTGCCTAATTGATTCCCTTAAACGACTAGCAGGAGATGTGAACTGCTTGGCACTCCCATTCCCACGCTCAGGGCAAGTGGCAATTCCATGCCCCGGCAGCCTGTGACAGACAGCTCTGCTGGGGGCTGGAGAATGAAAAAAACCCATCAACTGCACTATACCATACTCGTCTCCATCACCTCCATAAAAGGAGGTATTTCCCACCCACAGCCATCTGCAGGCTCCCAAGTGAGAACACCAACTGCTCTGTGGCTGCACACTGTCTCCTTCTGTTAATTTTGGAACCTCGGTACAAGTTCCTTGGGAGCAAGTTTCACTTTTCTTCCATGGCGCAAGTATCACAGATGATTTAGGAGAGGCAAGACAGAGGCAACCCGAGAGGTGCAGCTATGGAGATTGTGCCTCTCTTCCCTGATGGAAAAAATAGCAGACATAATGTGTTGACCTTGCAAACATCTCATGGGTTTTAATAAACACTTGCTTGGATGCTATCAATATTTATAATTATTGCAGGTTAGGCACCTTTTACAGTGAAATTGAGCAGGATTAATTTTTAAGGGCAACATTTTCCTTTGAACTCAACCTTAGCATCTTTCCAGAGGCAGACTAGTGTCTAATACTATCTTAGAAACTGAACATCTCTAAGGTAGATTAAAATAAGATCAGAGATAAGGAAACAATTCTCAACGTTATTCAAAAATTAAAGGGCTAACCTTGTACAGGCTGTTTGTTTGTGGTTTTGGTGCTTAAAGGGTTTTTTGGGGGTTTTGTTTTTTCAGTTTTTACTTTGTAATAGGATGACTCACATAAAATATTGTTCAGGGGTTTATAATGGAAATACTTATCTTTACATCACATACTCTGAGAGGAAAGAAGCAGAGAACCATCAAACAGGTCCTAGAAACATGACATGCATTGTTGATTTAAAATAAATAATTAGTCTCCAAAGTCATCTTATCTTCCATGTAGTTCCAAATAAATTCTATAGGATTTTCAAGTCTTGGTGGCTTTTTTACTGAGATTCAGCTAGTATCCCAGCCAAACTGTATTTACATAAATTCCCACTTTATCTGCTGTACACTTGCCAAAGTTTTACTACTGTAGTGACCGATAAGAAGCTCCTTGTTTATTTATATTTAAAGCACTCTTTGTGCAACCAGTCTGTATGTGTCTGTATGACTTTCATTTACTTCTATCCAGGGGTGCTATTTACCTAGAGCGATTGTCTACTACAATTAATATTTACATTACAAAGTATGTGGTTTTCTTTCTGAAAGACCTTCAATTAAGGCAATAAGCTGTTTTGTGGGGAAACCTATTGTTCACTCAGGCATCTAATGGAGTCAATTTACTTAAGCTTTTGCTGGCATCTTGGTATTTTATGCAAATTTGTTCGTAAAAACACCCAGGAAAAACATAAATATTATAATCGTGTAAGCCATTGTAATATTAAATTGATTTGTACCATACTGACATTATATGACTATAAATTAATAAAACACATTATTATTATTATTATTATTCCTTCATTGCTTAGAAGAAAAATGCCCCTTCTGCAAATCTGACTTGGAAAAAGAGAGCATGTTAAAATGTAGTAGCATGTCCTCCAAGTTTATGCTTGCCTCATGTAGCAAATGATGTCATGTAAAATATCTATCTGTAAATTGCTGTTTCTTTAAAACTTATAAAAACCCCAATCAAACAATATACATCTTTAAATATAAAGAAGTTTAAATATCAGTTGAGCAGTCCTTTGAAGGCTAGTTTTAGCACTGGGAAAAAACAGATCAAGTTTATTTAGAGTGCCACTCCATCATAAAACAGTTGAATTTGCAGGTTGCGTGAGTATGCATGTTAACTAGTAGGAACCCAGGCTTATTCTCTGTGAAAAGGGAGCAGCAGATTGCTGTGCAAGGCCAATGTTAAAAAGGCAGCTGAATTTAACACCATCTGGAAGAAAAGATCCTTTTATAACTTTCTCACACCATCAGACAAAACTAGTGTCTCTTGTTCTGGGCCCTTGTCTATGTAATCATACAATACTGAGTCATTATACTTTTGCCGAGAGAAAATTTGAGAACACAATATGAGTAACCAGTGAATGACCAAGTTTCATTGTGCCTGCTTAAGTCAATTGAAATCTAGGTCTAGAGCTATGAATAGTAGTATTGTTTTCCTCACCAGGGCTGTACTAAATGTCAGCACAGTGTAAAGAAAAACTTGAAATCTGCAAATAACTTACCAAATTTCAGTTATAATATTTTCCCACACTAGAACTAATATCATTGCTTAGGTCTACAATGCCCAAAACAAAACTAAACAAAGAATCAGAGAAAAATGAGTTCATTTACAAGTTATTTTACTCAGATGAACTTTTTAATTTCTTATGGGAACTTGAATTCAGCATATAGAGATGGCTTGTCACTTCCTGAGAAGTTCAAGTTACAAACCTGCTTTTTATTTAATTTAGAAAATAAACTGTGTCAGCAAGCTTGTATCTTGCAATTATTCCAACTCTAGCTTGGGACTGATAAAATATACATAAGTGTACTCCATATTACACAGGTTGCTTCTGCACTGAGTCTAGGGAAAGATTTATCCTTGAATAATTAGAAGAAATAAGGCTGTAGTCGATAAACAAAGTAATGGTGGGTAATATATTTCTGTAGGTGTTAGTGAAATATATTAATACATCTCAGTGTACATCCAGGTACCAGAAGAAATGTTTCCAGTTCTCTCAGTTTTTATTACCTTTTTTTTCCCCCACTTGATAATAGTTCCTATTATAAGTGCTATTCAGTTCAGTCCTCTGTTTAGGATTCATATATCAATTGGCACAATGCAGACTAAGAAAAAGAAACAGTTCAAATACATTGCAAGGAGTTAGTTACATATTTTATTAGAACATGTGGTTTTAATCTAATTGACTGTAATTTTGTTAGTTTCATTAAATGTCATGCAGTTCTTAGTATAAAACTGCAAAGGAATAACTACACTTTTGATTAATGCATCTGTGCCAACCACATTACCTAGTACATTTCTAAGCAGTAACAATATCTGCAGCATTTGTTATTTGTAGTAATACTGACAGAGACCACTCAGAGTGGCTTGTGAAAAAATTGTATTTTCTTAATTTCTTATGTAACAAACTGTAAGATAGGAACAATAATAGGAATTAGGATAATCCAGACTTGAAGTATAAAGAGCAAAATGACACTAGCACATTTAAATTCCATTCATGGCAGGTAGAAAGAAAATACAAAACTCTGTAAGCCATAGTGCTAGTGGGGCTGTTGCACTGACAGTAACAAAAGTTGAGTATTGTACAAAATATGGCAGTGAAGGAAACTATATTTACTAGTCCAGAATTTGATTGTACGAATAGATATATCCATGAGTGCATCTACGCCTTCCAAAAGTTGCAATTAATATGCATTAACATAGAAGAAATTCATTATTTGTTTCAATTGAAATGGAAATACTTTATTTCAATATGTGAAATATTTAATTTTATAAAGAACTTGAGTGTGCTGTCTTTTAGGGCAGATTTGGCCTTTCCTGTGTGAATCAGAAGTTGTTTTCTCATTTCTGTTGACTAGTTCCAGAAGGGAGGGTGAAGTAGCAGTCCCACAGAGACACAATGAAAAAGTCCATTTAGATTTTTTAAATGCACAGCACTTTCATAGATTGCACACTCTGTAATGAGCACATTAATTAGCTCTTACCTCCTTCATTATTTTAATTTAGAGGAAAGAAAATGCCAGACTTCTGACAATTAAATTTCCCAACTAAATGGTAAATGCATGATATAAGAATTAATACATTTTTATGGACCTTTGACACGGTTTGGGACTTCGGGGTCACCTCAGATCAGCGGGGTTCACATTTGAGCTGTAGTTTCTCTCATTGTGCCCGGTGGGGTAACGGCAAACCTCAGGAGACAAAACACAAACAGACAGCAGCTGTGGGTGGTAAAGCTGATCTAAGTTTATTTCACAAAATGGAGGGG
>JAYRBT010000086.1:403583-422000 GCA_036023395.1 Myiotriccus ornatus
GACTTCCTTCTTGAAGCACATCCATCCCTCCTGTACCTCCTTGTTTTCAAGGGTTTTTTCCCAGGGTATGCTCTGGACCAATCTTCTGAACAGGTCAAAATCTGCCCTCCAGGAGTCCAGTGTAGACCTTTTATTGGTGGCCTTCCTTGTATCCCTGAGTATTGCAAACTCTATTATTTCATGGTCACTGTGGCCCAGGCGGCCTCTGACCACTACATCTCCCACCAGCCCCTCTCTGTTTGTAAACACCAGGTCTAGTGGGGCCCCACCCCTGGTAGGTTCATTTACCATCTGGAGCAGGAAATTATCCTCTATACACTCCAGGAATCTCTTAGACTGCCTCTTCTCTGCCATGTTGAGTTCCCAGCAGATATCCGGCAGGTTGAAGTTGCCCACAAGAACAAGGGCTGGCGATTTTGAGACATCTGCCAACTGCTTGCAGAGAGACCTTGACAAATTAGAGGACTGGGCAATCACTCACCATATGAAGTTTCACAAAGGCAAGTGGCAGATTCTGCACCTGGGGTTGGGCAGCCCTGTATGTACGTACAGACTGAGGAATGAGATGCTGGAAAGCAGTGCTAAAGAAAGGGACCTGGGGGTCCTGGTTGATGGCAAGTTGAATATGAGTCAGCAGTACCCTGGCAGCAAGGAGGCCCAACTGTGTCCTGGGGTGCATCAGGCAAAGCATCCCCAGCTGGTTGAGTGAGGTGATTGTCCCACTCTGCATGGGTGTGGCCTCAACTCTGGTAATGTGTGCAGTTTTGGGGACTGCAATATAAGAAAGATATAAAGCTATTGGAAAGCATCCAAAGGAGGGCTATGAAGATGGTGAAGGATCTAGAGGGAAAGCCATATGAGGAGTGGCTGAAGTCACTTGGCTTGTTCAGCCTGGAGAAGAGGAGACTGAGAGGAGACCTCATAGCAGTGTACAACTTCCTCACAAGGGGAAGCAGAGGGCCAGGCACCAATCCCTTCTCTCTGGTGACCAGTGTCAGGACTCAAGGGAATGGCATGAGGCTGTGTCAGGGGAGGTTTAAGTTGGATATTTGCAAAAGGTTTTTTACCCAGAGGGTGGTTGGGTGCTGGAACAGGCTCCCCAGGGAAGTGGTCACAGCACCAAGCCTGACAGAGTTCAAGAAGCGCTTGGACAATGCTCTCAGGCACATGGTGTGACTCTTGGCACTGTCTTGTGCAGGAACAGGTGTTGAATGATCCTTGTGGGTCCCTTCCAGCTTAGGATATTTTATGATTCTATGAACTGTTCAGTAATAGGAGGAGAGACATGAATGTAATCCATCTATGTCTTTCCATTCTTCCCTTCCATGTTTATGCAGTAATCCCAAATTTTCTGCTGTCTGCAGAATCTTATTGCACATAGTCAAAACAAGGCTAGTCTGACACATCTGAGTGTCTCTCATGGTCAGAAGGGGCAAAACCCAAGGATTTGCAATGTTGAGGAAGGGCGGTTTGCAGTAACTACAATGATCTGCTGGACCAGCACTTCAGTGTATGTATGAGCCCACATTTATGAGTCTACAACAGAGGTAAGTGCCTTATAAGTATCCCATACCTGACTTTCTGTGAATTAGAAATGTAGGCACATTAATCCAGGGCATGATCTGTTTGCATTATCAAATCCTGTAGCAAGAATCAATCTTAGATAGCATGAGACTTGTCAGCAATGCTTCAGACTCCTGTGATTCTTCTCTCCTTATTCTTCTACTTGTCT
The DNA here is from genome assembly GCA_036023395.1 of Myiotriccus ornatus. Taxonomy (NCBI): domain Eukaryota; kingdom Metazoa; phylum Chordata; class Aves; order Passeriformes; family Tyrannidae; genus Myiotriccus; species Myiotriccus ornatus. Next base: position 405,316 of record JAYRBT010000086.1, read on the forward strand.
TCAAGTGCTTTTAAAATCATTCCTATCCATAAATCATGTTTGTGAGACATGCATTAGCAAACTGATCTGAAGATACTTCTTTTGAAGGTGTAATTAAACTGTATGCATAGTAAAATATAATTTTTGCACTGGGTCTGAAACCATTTTGCTGGGATGCTGCTGGATTTGACCCTCTTCTTGACTTACCAGTCAAAGTAATCAAGCAAATAACCCATCTTACACACACGTTTAAACAGGCCTTACACACTTGCTGTGTGCATTCTCCAGGGGAATTTTAGATGCTGTTTTGTACACAGTGCAGCATGGGCTTTGAGTGGTATGAAATGAAAATGTTAGTGCCATGGTAAAAATTTCAAACACAGAAAATACAGCTCAGGATGCATAAATAATTAAACAGTGTGCATTTAAAACATGAACCATTAAAAACAGCCTTTGTGGGGGGAAAAAAAGAAACTGTAGGATGCAAGTTAATATTTCATAAGGCAAATTTTCAGATGGTCCCTCTTCATGGGCACTTCACAGTGTTGTTTCCTTTTGAACCAAGCATTCATACAAAAAAGTGTTTTGAGAGTCCCACTAGGATCCTCATCCTCTGTGTTCAGAGAGAAATTTATACAGATCACAAGGCAGGACTGTGAATATAATGACTCCAGAGATTATCCTTTCTTCCAACTATGGTAGAGCAGTCCTTTGGATCTATCTGAAATTAGAGAGGGGGCTCTTGACTGTGAGCCAGTGTGCAGCTTTCTTCTCACTACCACTGCCCCTTACATACCTTCTTTCATGTGCTTGCAATACTTTAAATACTTACAAGTTTAAAACAGTCATATGTTACCTATCACCCTCCCTGTCAAGGGAAAATGAAGGAATCTCCATTAAGAGCAAGTGAACTGTTACTTCTTCTAAGTCAGATTGGATCTACTATTGTCAAGTGCTGTTTAAGTATTGATAAAGAAACATATTTAACCTACTGAGAAATCAAGCCCAAAAGATAAGTAAAGCTTATTCAGAGGAAAGTAGATTTTGTGATTAGGATACTGGATAGTTATTTAGAAAAACCTGTTGTTTCCTCTTATTTTCTTATACCCTCTTTTAGCAGCCAAAACACCAGAAGAGGTCAGCTCCTATTTAGGTATTTAAGAGTGGATTTAATAGGAGCTGGGCTCACTCCCTAGTCAAGATGCCTGATTTATGACCATAGTCAGTGGTCAATCAGAGGCTTTTCTATGGTCAGTAAGAGAGAAAAAGAGACACTTCCATAGGGTGATTAGGCCAATGAAAAACCTAACTTGTGCTCTAGAGGTCCATGGGCTATGTGGCTGGAGGCTAAGGATAAAAACAATGTTCTCAGAAGATTATAAGACTTTGAAAAATGTTGTCCCAAATGTGGTGACTTTCTGTCCAAAAAGGATAGAAATAATAATCCTTCCTTTCTCTTGTTCCATACCCCTGTTTTGGCTTTAGCCTATCAGCTCTGAGGAGCAGAACGTCTCACAGTCCCTACCACAACAGGGGTCTGTTTTAGTTCAGATCTTCTCAGACTGCCTGAATACAGTGGAGAGACATTTAACTAAACTAACTGCTTTAACCCTTTGCACCCAAAGATTAAAGGAAAGGGCATCATAAAAGTAGTTGAAATAGTATCACTCATATAAGAAGAGCAAACTAGCATGCAGGAAGAACTGTCAATATTTCCCCAATTTTTTATGCATGTGAACTTTTAAGTAATCAAATTGTTTTATAGAACCTATATAATAAGTATATATAATAAATGACATAAAAGCTTATAATAAAACCAATACGCTGGCAAAGACAAGAACTAGAAAGATTTCACAACTTGATGAGCTTGTGAGTATGACCTCAGTTCAGTCCATTTCTGCAAACAGATTAATGGTACCGACTTTAATTACATGGTTACATACTGCTCTTTTCTGCAAGGTCCCTGCTTCACTGAGTACCTGTGAGATGTTTTCATTCCTGTAACTTTATAGCACATTAAACATGGGTGATGAGGCCAGGAATCAGTTATGCAAGTCATACCAAAAACGTACTGATGATATCTGTAAACCACCACCCAGCACCCATATTCTGATTATCCACCTATGCTACAGATTAACTATTTTTGGATTGTTTTAAACAGTTCTGAGGATATTTAGTGCTTTTTCAGTAACACAGGGATATCTGACCTACCATGCCCATAATACTATGTGCCTCAGTTACCATATGGTCATTTATGAGGGGCTCAGTAAGGAAAAATATGGTGGTCCAATGCCTTCAGTGGTGACCTAGGACAACCTTCTGCATGAAAAAAACTACCACAGTATCTTTAGAAACAAATTGTTTTGAACTATAAGTGTAGTTAACCCTTTATGTGGTGTTACAAAGCCCCTAGCTTGGTGATTCATTTAAAAAATATAAGGTCTGTGACAGTTTAATATGTTTTCAAACATCTCATTTGTACAGGGCAAAATGTTGGTCATTGCAATTTTGCATCTATGTGTGTACAAACAAGATGGTCAAGATTTGGAGGCAATTTTTTTTTTTTTTTAATTTTTTTCTTTCTAGGAACAGCAGATGAAGTAATAAAAAGGCAAAAACAAGTAGATTTACTGTATTTAATTTCTATTCATTGTACAGAGACGTACACAGGTTGTGTTAACTCTTGGTGTTATCCTTTCTTGCTAGTGGCTTGAAATACACTACTCACCAAGCCATAAATATTACATTTGGAAATACCTTTCAGGCCGTTCAAGCCATCCTCTTACAGTAGGTACAATGGTCCCTCCTGAATATTCACAAGCATAATTCAATTTTGCCATCAGAAGAGTAATTTGCGTTCTAATTAACATGGAAATAATGCAAGTTCTTCACCACAATGCATACATTATTTTCCAATATATTCCAATATATACACACATATATTGTACTTTCCTACTTAGTTCACTGCTAAAATATGTCCAGCCATGAATACATTGTCCAATAAACACACAGCTGACCAAAAGTCTCAAACAAGAAACCTCTTTGAAGTCAAATTTGAAAATGCATAGAGAGTGAATAGCAGCTTTTCTTTCAAGAGTTAAAACAGATTTCAAAAATTCTGTTTCACTAGGAATTGACAGGGGGAGGAAATAAGAAACAATGACTTTGAAGTAATTCATCTAGGAGAAAGAAATTAGATCAGGGTTCATATTTTACAGTGATTTACATCTTGTGCAAACCCATTACATTTAATGGGACTACTGAAGGTCTGTGTCAACATGGAATGTGACTCTTCAGAATTAAGTGCTGTGATTCATGGACTATGATACAGTGGTTACTGTTTTTAGGATAAGACTTTATCTCCTGGCACTCCTGACAGAGGCTTTAGTTTCATTTCTTTGGGGTTTTATTTTCCCTTTCTTTTTTTTAGGAATATTCAAGGGGATTAGCCAGTCCACTATGCCCATATTTCATGTCTTTTGCTGTCACAGTAAAGGGAGTGCTGGAACTCCTGGCATGTATACTGTCATGTTTTTAGATAGCACACCATTTTATTATTGATCATATAGAATATGTAGCATTCAGAAGGAAGAAGTACTGCCTGCAAGTGAAAACTAAAGGCTAAGGCCAAGAGAGGCAGTATTTTATAAACACATATGGTGATATTCCCCCTCTTAACTTTTATTTGCTTTCTTGCTTTTGCTTTTTATTTTTTTAATCCTACAAGGCCCTAAAATGACAATATGTGGGCTTATATTTTTTGTCCTGTAAAGATTTATAATATTAAATTACTACTGTGGATGAACTAGAGTAGCTATACAGTTTTTGACATTGTTGAAACAACAGACTGCATGCATATATTCAATATACTATTGAACGGTGCTTTTTACCATCTCTCAGGAGCGTTGTAAGAGTATAATGAATATCTAACATTTCTATTCTATTTTTATTAGATTTTGTAGCACCTTATTGATCCCTTGGATTTTTGATTTTTTTTAATTTTGTAGATTTTAGTAGTAGTTATATAGTGTATGTAGATTTTAGAAGTAGCAATACATTATCCCTTTACCCTTTAACACACCAACCACACATAGGAAACCCTGTAACCCATTCCCATATCAATTCCCCTAAATTCCACTGGCCTATTTAGTCTCATTTTCAAAGTAGAATTGTAGAGAACACCCTAAAATCTAGGCAAGAAGATATAGCCATAGACGCAACAACCTTCAGGCCTAGAGCTCTGGAAGGCCTCCAAGAACATTACGTGCTCTGAGGAAGATGAAGAAGAGGGGGTCCCAAAACGCCCCCAGACCCAATTCCCAAGAGGTGTGGCGGGGGCAGAACCTGGGCAGTGGCCGGACGGGGATGGGGTGAAAATCATTATAAAAATTGTAAACACCTGTATTAGAGAGCTTGTGTTGGGGTATTCCGGAAAGCCTGGGGGCTCATTAAAGCCTTTGTATCCTTATCTTATCTCCTACCTACTTTGGCTTGGAGTCTTTTTTTTCCCCACAGCCATTTAGGCAACAGATGGAATATGGGAATAATAAATTCTTGTATTTTAAATAAATAAAGGGGCAAACAGAAAGCACGTACACAGACCATTCCAATACTTAAAATGAGATTATGACCTGTTGGGGATTAAATTAGGTTTACTTATATAAATTAAAAATTAATTGTGCAGTTTTAAGTTTCATTGTAACTTGCTTAGTTTAGCACGGGTGGGCCCTGCTCAAAGCTTGGCATAAGTGAACTTTAAATGAACCCTGTTTGTTAGCATGATTGGCTAAACTGGGGAGTAAACAGAGAAAGACTGGATACCTTCAGATAAGGGTTGAGATCCTGGAGGGCCCCAAGCTGGAAGATAAAAGCAGTTAATGGCCTGCCCATATGGACATGAAGAAAGAATCCAGTGAGGTGTTAGATGACCCCGACCATAAATCACCATTGGACCAAGAGATGCATGCAGGGCATGTGAAGATTGGGTGCACAGACTGTGAGGTTATAAAGGCCCAGGGATTTCTTTGTTTAGGGTCCCTCTCCAGAGGCATCCAGCTTGAGCTGAAATCAACTGACTGCCTCAGAACCCAGGCTCTGAACTCTTCTTTAGCAGACCAGTTTACTAGCTGGTGGCATGGGTCATCATAGTCAATCATTCAGAAACAAGCTTAGCTTATTTTCATTTAAAAAAAAAACAACACCAAAACTCCAGACCTAAGTTCCAAGTATTAATTAGAAGGAAACAAAGGAGAAAAAATAATTAATAAAATTAGTGTCAAAAAGATTGCAGGAATCTTTGTCAATTTTTATGAGTTATATTTTGGAATAAATACCAGACCTTTTTAATAAGCACCCATACTTGTTTTTTGCAAAATCCACATAGGGAGCTTTTAAAGTTGTATAAACTATAAAAATACTGAAAGCAAGGAAGGGAGAGACACCAACTGAAATGTTGGAACAAATGTCAGAGGAAGAGAATTTAAACAAACCTGTATCAGCACTCAGTTCATCTAGCAGTCCTCTGGTTCTCCAGGTACATACTGAGTCTTGATTTTCTAAAGAATTATTGTGCTCTTGAACTACTGCAGCTGCCAACAGATGGTCCACATTTACCACTTCTGGGTCTGTGTCTGATATATCATAGTGAGCTACAACTGGAGGTCCATCTGCAGAAGGAGAGAAAAGCAACATAGATTAGAAGTCATCATACTGTGAAAAACACATCTAAAAGTACAAATTACAATAATTTAAGGATTAATGCAGTCTCCTACATGAAGCTCATAAAGTTAGAGTTTATAGTGATACATTATACGAATCATTAAACTTCAGTTAATGAACATAGTCTGAGATTACAGAGACATTTTAACCTCTGCATACACAGAAAACACAAATGTAAGAAAACCACATTTATGAAATTATCAGTTATTTGTGTATTATCTTTTACATTAACACATCAACATCTCCATATCTGATGACGTTACATTTACAATCTTAAAAGGATAAACTTCAGTTTAAATCAAAAATAATAAGTTACAGGATAATAAATTTGGCAAGACAAAATATTTATCTAGCGAATTTTGCAAAAGTCAAGTGAGACCTTACATTACTTTATGGTTGATTGAATAAAACAAAGTTTTTGATATAACTAAACCACTGACAATAAATTAGGAAACTTTCATAACATTTACCTGTCAAAGGCAGCTGAATTTTTCAAAGTGGCAATGTTTTTTGGTGTTTTGTTTTTTTAAAGATTGAGAATAACAAGAAACAAAACTATAATGTGCAGTGATAAATATGCTTTTAATTCACTATGATAACCATATGCATTTTTGGCCACCAAAGTGAAGAAGGAAAGAGGGAGAGAAAATAGCTTATGTGATTCTGAAATCTGTTCTTGAGGAATAACAAAAGCTATTTTTGGTCTATTTTGTTAGGACCAATTATATTCTTTGTGATGAATGAAAATCACTTATAATTGGAAAGCATGCTGAAACCAGAAGAGGCAAAAAAAAAAAATCAGTCAAGACAAAGATTAATTTGGAAGCAGAGAGAATGTAATTCTGAAAGGATGTGCAATTTAACTCAAATGCCTCATCCCAGCTACAGCTTATTGACTCAGAGTGGAGTTGGAGCTGTTGGAGTTCCCACTCCCCAAATTAGAGAATCAAAACTTTCTTTGGGCCAAGACTTCATCAACAAAAACAAGGATGAAATAGAAATAAGTTTCAAATTTAATTGTCTGAAAAGCTGTTTCTCCTGAGGTTTTTAGGGTGGGGGTTTTTGGGTTTGGTTTGGTTTTTTGTTTGGTTTTTTTTTGTAATTTGGTGCCTGAAACATAATTCAACTTGCTATTTTCAGAAGACCCTATTTTGTGATTAGCAACTCACTTCATTGAAAAGTGACCATATTGTTTAATTCATGCTAAAGATCAGTTTTGCAACAAGGTATGAAGAAATTCACAAAATATTTCCAATCAGACCTGCCTCCAAAACAAGTTCATAAAGTGATGTTATATTACAAACTTAAACCCGACCTGACAAAAATAAATGGGTAGTTAAATGCCAATGTATTAAAGACCAAATTGTTTGCAACATGAACAGATAATGATTATGACTGGAAAAGAAGTCCTGATAATTAACTGAAAGGCAATCTTTGTATTTTTAAAAGGCAATTACAAAATAATGGAATACCAAGTTCAAAATTAATCTGGCTGATGTTCAGTTAATTACTTGTGACAGCTGATGATTAAATTACATGCAGAAGTTACAACTGGACCGAATCATGAGAGGCATGTTTTCTTTCAGTCTTATCATTAGAGTTCAGCGTGAACATATATAATGTGAGCTATAAACAGTTGAGTGCAGAAGATACGAGGGTGAAGTACAATATTGACTATTTGCTCATTTTTTCAAAAGGTTATCTAAAATTTAAGGAGCTATGTACTGTTCCTTCAGGTCTTTGTTTCTCTCACTTCTTAGAAGATGTACAAAAACAGAAGCAAAACTTGGTTTTTAGACAGACATGTCTACACAAGTAAAATTGTAGTGGGACAAATGGCACCAATAGTCTCAAGTCAAAATTGTACCACTCCTACATGTATAATCATGCAAAAATGTATAATAAATGCACATACATGCAGAGTGATATTCTCATCACCTACCCATAGAAATAATGTGTGAAAGTCTTCATCAGTAGGAAATACAAGCATAAACTTGTTATCTGTAGCTCCACTCTTGTATCTTCCACACTTCCAAACAGAACAGCTTATAACTTTGCTTCAATTTAGTATACATCAAACAGACAAAAAATATTTTCAATATAATTTACATACTGTAATTATATTTGTCAGTGTAAGACCCACCAATTTTACAATCTGGAAAAAAACCAAGCTGCCTATTTACAAAGCAATAACAGCTGACATCTATTTTTGCTTTTCTCAGCCTTGCCTTTCAGGATCAGGTTTGAACACCAAAGGCTGAAAACCAGTGTTAACTATACCTATCACCAGTAAATGACCAACAAAGCCAAGATAATGGTCTTGACGGTGCAAAAAATCCCCAGATTCTCAGCATGTATAAAAGAAGAAATAAGAAAAAAAGGCCTATGTGCGTTTAAAAAACCCCAAACAATAAGTAAGTTGTAGACAACTACAACTAGATGCAAGTTGCAGCAAAGGCATATAAAAAAAATCCTCTAAAAAAATCCTCTGTTCCCAAAAGCCTGTTTCCTTTTCAGTGCTATAATGATTGGACAGGAGCAGTTAAATTTGGAAATAAATAATACTTCCCTAGCCAACTACATGATCACCCAGTGATGTGTTACAAAGTGAATGGGTGGTACCAAGAAATAAGGACAATTGGTTTCAGCTGGGAAATAAAGTTTAAAAATGCTTTCAGGTTGAAAAGGTAAAAGGATTAACTACAAGGAAAATTGTACTTTATCATCTTTTCTTTACAATAGAGCCACTCCTTGCAATTACTTATTGTAACAGGATTTCAACATATAGAAAAACAGTCACCAAAACAAACCGTGCCAGAATCAAAACTTAATGTAGCATAATTAGGAGGTTCCCTGATCAGTAGCTTAAACAATCCATTTAAGAAAAATCACATCTTTTGAGAAGCCAAAGTAGCTGGAAGACGTACATATCCCTGGTGATATAATTCATTTCTAAAGAAAAAAATTCTTGAAAAAGGCAAATATGAAAGTTAGTAAATACCAGCAGCAAAATATAGATGCTGACATTTAATGTTAACAGGAAAGACTACATTTTTTATTTTTAAATAATTCGGAGGACAACTGAATCAGAAGTCACATGCACAAAAATTCATGTCTACACATATCAACCTTCATTTTAAACTTGCAACATAGAAAATGCAATAATTTCTTATCTACTATCTGCTCCCATGTTTCATAGAGCCACATCTCAACATTCAATGGTCTAAATCGTGCTGTAAGATCCACACTACTATTATCCCTTATTTTATTATAATGGCAGCACAAGCAAAAAAATGAGAATCCACAGTAAAATCTCAGCTGTAGGTTAAAAGCAGCGATTCTGTAAGAAGCACTGTACTTTTTCGCTGCAACAGCTGTGTATCAATGCACAGGAAACAAAAGATATTAGCTAGCAGAACCTAAATGGGGAATTTAGACCTTTATGTCAATGTAGACAGGCTGAGAGAGTTGGGGTTGTTCAGCCTGGAGAAGAGAAGGCTCTGGGGAGACACCTTAGAACACCTTGCACTACCTAAAGGGGTTACAAGAGAGCTGGAGAGGGACTTTGGACAAGGGCATGGAGGGATAGGAAAAGGGGGGATGGCTTCAAACTGAAAGAGGGCAGGATTAGATTGGATATTAGATAGAAATACTTGACTGTGAGGGCGGTGAGGCACTGGCACAGGTTGCCCAGAGAAGCTGCGGCTGCCTCATTTTTGGAAGTGTTCAAGGCCAGGTTGGATGGGGCTTGGAGCAACCTGTTCTGATGGAAGGTGCCCCTGCCCATGGCAGGGGGGTTGGAACTAAATGGTCTTTAAGGTCCTTTCCAATCCAAACCATTCCATGACTGATTCTAAATTATTATTTCTCTTTAGCTTTCTTAAATTTAGGCATGTTGTGTCAAGCTTATTGCCTAAACTCACTCCCACTGTAGCCAGAGAGAAGTTGTTAAGAGTAAGGTAATCTCAGTCTGGAAACTACAGCCTGGAGCATCACCATCTCCCCTCCTTCCCCAGTAAACAGAAAGAGCTTAGCCACCTAAACCAAGGCACCTAACTTTTACACCACTGAAGTTCAGCAAGATGAATTCCAGCTTTAGGAATGGGATTTAAACTTTGCTATGTTTTCTCTACAAGTAGAGGAAAAAGACTGAAATCTCCAGAGGACTTTCCCGATTAAAATAATTTCAAAATTAAATGCCTAATTTTGGTGGTCTGAATCACCCTCTGGAGTTGTCAGTGTCTCCAATGGAGACATGGAGCTTTATTTAGGTGTGAATATCACCCTAAGCTTTAAAAAGCACATAACAGGTACAATAATAATAGCAATAATAATTATAGCACTTTACTCTTACAGAAAGCTTTCCATTAGAGAATCTCAAGGAGCTCTGAGGTGCTTATTAATCTCCTTTTGCCTATGGGGGAAACTGAGGCAAGCAGATTTGCAGCTTGCTCAAGGTTAACAAGCAGAAGAGCTCAGCTTTGGTGAAAACAACACTCCCCTCAAATTACTGAGCTATTTTTAACTGGTAAATTATTGAGGAGTTTAAAAATAGTGTTTAGGAATGCTTTCGTGAAATGTGCAAAAGCTAAAAAGCTAAACAGCTAAAGAAAGGCACCTAGGTAATTGCAAGCCCAAGGAGACACGGCTTCTTCCAGCCTCACCTCTACATCTTTACTGTGAATATAGGCACTACTTTGTCTCAATCTTGGTAGTCTAAACTATATTGGATTCATTTTTATATAACAAAAGGGAATACTGAGACATTTTAAAATAATAAGAATTAAGAATTCCCTCAATTACACTTGACACTTAAATTTAAGAGAGAACTCCATTTACTTCAAGATTACACAAAACATGGAATGTACTTTAATACATATATAAATGTTAAGATCAGATGATCATTATAGTAATTGAAATATTTTGTGTGCCAAAAACTAGAAGATTCATCTTAAGTGACTTGCCAAAATATTTTACAGTAGACATATAAGTAACTTTGATCCAAACAGAAAGGCTTCATATACAAGACTACAGGCTGACAGCCTTCTTGTTTATATAAGCAATACAACCCTGCTATTATTTAAAACATGACCCAGAGCTGCTGTTTCATAAAGTATGCACAGTTCAAATGGCATAAACTAGTTGAACCCTAAACCAATTCCCATGGGGGGATGGGGGGCAGGAGATCTGTGCTTTTTAAAATGTTGTTTATCAACATGAAACACTTCATTACTATGTAAATTTATTCGAGGTTACAGCAGTTACATTTCAAAATTTACAGGGTTAGACAAAGAATACATTGTAAATACAATTTAAAAAAAATAGTGTAACAACATTCTCTCTAAAATCATAAAATGAACTTTATCAGTGAATCCACTTTCTTCACATTTTTCTTCATTTCACACAGTAAAGCTTTTGTGTTTGTTTTTTTAACCATAATAAAATAATAAAATCAAAACAACATTATCAAATGAGTATCTGTTCTCAGACTAGATAATTTTTAATATATCACATCAAAAGAGATCTCAAAAATTCAAGTCTTGCTGATCAACATTCATTCTTTTGGGCTTTTTGATGACTAGATGGAAAATATCTTGGATTTGTTTTACCAAATTATATATAAAGACATAATAGTCTTTTTCATTGTGTGTTAAGCAAAGGCACATGGAACATGGCTGTGCATTGAAAATATCGGGGAGTGGCCTCTGTATCTCATTATAGGATTTATTTTCCCCGATGCCACCTAATGATTCATTAATTATGGAAGCAGATATATTAGACAGATCTCTTCCCCAGTTTTACTTGCAAAAGTGTATCAGAAGGCTTTTGGAAACCGTCACACCCTACACTCTTACATAGCCATGACAGTTAAAAAAAATTCCCTGTGTAAATAGCACTTAACATTAGGAAAAGGCAGCAAACACACACCCCATAAACACCCCTCCAGAAGACATCACATTTTTGCAAGTACAAACTGCAACTTCCTATGGAAGAACTGATACAGCCTTGATGCAAAACTTTTGATGGTCCAGAGTAATCCCTCGCTTCCATCAGTCTGTGAAATTTAACAGAGCACTTGAGATTGCTTCTAACTTAATAAGCCTATTTTCCACATGCCTTCATTTTGCTGATCTAACACTATGTGACTAATAAAATTTGTGAGAAAGACTGGTTTCTAGCTTCATGTTTTGCAAGGTACTGTCCACCTCTGTCAATGAGCCCAAATATTGTAGCTTCTACAGTACAAATACACAGTGCATAATAACTGCCAAATATAATCCTGTTTCATTGAAGTTAAGATTGGTCCTCCAGTCTTAACTCTAGCAGCTCAGATAAAATGACCTAATTATCCTGCAAAAACACTAAAAGACACTATGAACTTTAAAAAAATAGATATCTATATTTCTGCCTGAATTATTCTAATAATACTGGTAAAAATAACACTGAAGTATATCTGAAAGGTTTAAGATTTTTTCTTTTCCCCCTGCTCAGTTATTTTTTGCAATAGAAAAACTGAATAAAATTTCATTGTCTCTACTTCAATTTTTTTCCGAAATAAAACTTGAAAATTCAGATGTTTGAAGCAAAACCCAAATCCTCAGACAAAGTGGTGTGTGAAGGGTGGAGCTTCCTAAAGACCTTTCTTGCCAAACCCCACTTGAGGGAGGGAAGCAGCACAAATGCCTGGGAAAGAACCTGTAGCCAAGCCTGCAAAACCACTGCACACTAAAGCCCCTGGACTTTCAAGGACTCCTAAAAAGGTCAATTTTTAGGAGAAAATCCTTTGAATTTTTATTTACTGAACTGTCAGTTTGACATTTAGGGACATTTAAATTGAGCCTTTATACAAAGACTTCTTTCTTCTGCACAAGAAACTGTGTTTCACCTGCTGCTTAGTCCTAATTCCACATTGCATTACTCCTATGCTGAAACAGCTGTCACATTGAAAACACGTAATTCAGTATTAAAAATTACAATGTAGGAACAGGTTTCCTGAGGAAGTTGTGGATGCCCCATCTCTGGAAGTGTTCATGGCCCGGTTGGATAAGGCTTGGAGCAACCTGTTTTAGTGGAAGATGTCCCTGCCCATGGCAAAGGGGTTGGACCTAGATAATCTTTAAGGTTCCTTCCAACCCAAACCATTCTATGATTCTATGACCTGTATGAATAGGCCAGTTGGGTTTAAACTGGCACCATCTTCCTGGAATTACACCAGTTTACACCAGGTGATCTGACTCAATGCATTTACTCTTTGAAACCATAAGTAAAATTCTTTAAAGAAAATAGAATGTTTCTTTACTCTGAAGTATAAAACCTTGGGAAATTAGAGAAACTCTAAGTTATCATGTGTGATTCTCCACATCTGTGCAAAATTTGGTCGTTTTCAAGTAATTTCTTGAGATGTGAACATAAACATACATTCAAAATGTAACTCTGTGTTGGAAAGTAGAAGTTTCCTTCTGATAATCTTAAAATAGTCTTAAGTCCAACTGATTTCATGAAATAGAGAATGGATTAAATTAAAACTTAAATTAAATTTCAGCTGAAGAAATTTTAACTCCCCAAAAATTCATAGTCATAGCCCTTAAAATATAAGAACTTTTAATGGAAATCATGACAAACTTATATGACTACATTTAATATAGCAAAACAAATTCCAGGAGAAAAAAACATAATCTAAAATTATGTATTGTGAATCTGTTTTCTCAAAGACATGAAAAACACATTTAAAATACAGACTCATCACTAATATTGGTATCTGAAGGTTGGTTTCTTCAGGGCTCTAAATGTCTCAAATTCACAATATAAAACAAGAAGAGAGATGCTCCTGTTTAATGGCACAGCCTACCAAATCCTTCATCAGGTAGATTATACTACACCTGAACAACAACAGAAAGGTGGGGTTCCCCTATCAGTTTGTAGAAGGAGAAACATACATCTTCACATGGAAAATAAGCTCATGGACCAGATATTCAACTGCATAAATCAACACACACTTTTCATTTCAAAGGAGCTGATTTATGACAGCTGAACCCTGGCTCCAGTTTTGAGGCAAGTGAAAAGAGTGACCAAAGAAAATAATATTTACCATTTACAACCATTGGTCTTGCATAGGTGTTCTTAACTCCAGGTAGGTTTTATGGGGAAATTATCTGAATTATTCCCTCAGTCTTCTGGGTGCCTTGGGATAATTTTATCCTAGAAAGAGCACAGCTTTAAGGTCTGTATGCTCAAGTGCTTGTTCTTTCACATTCACATCTGCTTGCATTGAAAATAACAATTAACAGAAATAGATGAAAATAAAAGGTTTTAATTTTTGACTGTAATAACCAAAACCAATTTTTTATCTATTAACACTGAATGATTTCAATATTTTTCTTCTTTTTTTTAAAAGACTACCTGACTGACACATTGAAGATTGGCAGAAATTTCACTGGCTACATTCCTAACAAAGTTATTATCCCTTTATGAGATCTGTACTTAAGGTGGAGAACCAGGGAGTGGTCAGCAAGACTTGTTCACCCTTTAATAGTCCTATATGGCCAGTGTGTAATTCCAATGGAGAGTGGAGGTTGACAGTAGACTATTGTGGCCTGAATCAAGTTACACCACCACTGAGTGCTGCTGTGCCAGACATGCTAGAATTTCAGTACGAACTGGAGTCCAAGGCAGCAAAGTGCTGCCACCATTGACATTGCTAATGCATTTTCCCACATTCCTTTAGCAGCAGAGTGCAGGCCACAGTTTGCCTTTACCTGGAGGGGCATCCAGTACACCTGGAACTGACTGCCCCAGGGGTGGAAACACAGACCCATTATTTGCCATGGACTGATCCAGACTGCACTGAAAAAGGGTGAAGCTCCAGAACACTCGCAATACATTGATGACATCATTGTGTGGGACAACACAGCAGAGGAAGTTTTTGAGAAAGGGGAGAAGATAATCCAAATCCTCCTGAAGGCCAGTTTTGCCATAAAGCAAAGTAAGGTCAAGGGAGCTGCCCCCCCTCCCCTTTGCCTCCCCTCTCCCCCAGGTCCCCCCATCCTTCAGCCTCCTTTGGTGCCTCTGGTTCTGGGTGAAACATGTGGAAGAAAAGCCTCTGTGGCCTAGTTTTACCTGGCTGTCGCTACCACTTTTAAGTCTTCAATTAGGAAATTTGTGTTAATGCCTGACCGACCACATGTGTGTGTGGGGTTTGGTAAAAATCCAGGATGCAGTCTTTATTAGGTGAGAATGGCATATGAATGGCATTTGCTTGTTTCTGTTACTTTTCAAGATATCATAACTTCCCTGTTAAAAAAAAAAATCTTAACCTGGTCAAAAATTTTCTTCAGAGGTCTTTCTGTGGGGCAGTATTTGATGGTGAGTAGTGTGAGCCTGTCTTGCAGACTGGTACTATGTATAGCAGTGTTCCTAATTTTAGCTATTGCTAAAATTATACCTGAACAGTTTTCTGACCCAATTTATGTTGCTGCTTTTTTCCTTTCTTTAAATTCTTATCACATTCTTCCTGACATAGCCTGTATCCTTCTGCATCTACAGCAGCAGACCTCTGCTCTCAGTAGATATCCCTGACCGCAGATATTTAACTTTTGAAAGCTGACTCAGGCAGTTTGCTTTAGGTTCCCTGTATAAGGAAGAAACATGCACCTAAGGAGTTCGATTTGCTTCTGAAGTGTCTCTTTAGGGTGGAAAGAGTGATGTTTTGGAGATGACAGTTTCCATCTATTGAAATGGAGAACTGAGACAACTCTATCTCACTATTTAGACAACTGAAGTTAGGGGAGATGACCTAGAGAATTGGAGCTCCATATATGCAGAAGGCTGTTTTCACTGATATCCTGGTGCATTCTTGTATATTATTAAAAATATTTGCAGCATTGGAAGTTGTTGAGTCACCATTCCTGGAGGTATTTAAAAGACATGTATATGTGTCACTTAGGGATGTGGTTTACTGGTGGATTTGGCAGTGCTGTGTTAAGCGTTGGATTCAATGATCTTCGAGGTCTTTTCCAACTTAAACAATTCTGTGATTCTGTAATTCAGTTTTTAGGGGTAACATCTTGCCATGGACATCATCAGATTCCAGTGAATGTGGTCAACAAAATATCAGCTATGTCCCCAACAACCAGCAAGAAGGAAACATTGGCTTTCCGAGGTGCTGTGGGATTTTGGAGGATGCATATTCCAGATTACAGTCAGATTGTAAGCCTTCTCTATCATGTGGCCCAGAAGAAGAAAGATTTCAAATAGGGTCCTGAACAACAAGCCTTTGAACAAATTAAAAAGGAGATTGTTCATTCAGTAGCCCTTGGGCCAGTCAGGACAGGACAGGATGTGAAAAATGTGCTCTACACTGCAGCCAGGAAGAATGGTCCTTCCCGGACCCTCTGGCAAAAAGTACCCGGGGAGACTGGAGGATGACCCCTGAGGTTCTGGCGTCAGGGATACAAAGGATCTGAGGCCTGTTACATCCCAACTGAAAAAGAGATCCTGGCATCTTATAAAGGGGTTTGAGCTGCTTCAGAAGTGATTGGCACCTAAGTACAGCTCCTCCTGGCACCTCGACTGCCACTGCTGGGCTGGATGTTCAAAGGGAAAGTCCGTTCCACACATCATGCCACTGATGCTATGTAGAAGAAGTGGGTCACACTGATCACACAATGAGCTCGATTAGGAAACCCCAATCAACCAAGGAACTTGGAAGTCATCACAAACTGCCCTGAAGGCAAAAATTTCAGATGATCATCAAAAGAGAAGAAGGTGACATGTGCTGAGGAGGCTCCACCATATAATTAGCTACCAGAAAATGAAAATTAACACGCTGTCTTTGCTGACGGTTCCTGCCATATTGTAGGGATATGTTGGACTTGTTAAAGTAACCATGCTTCCAAGATGGTGTTTGTGACCTTTTGTGTAACCCTTCTTCTCCCCAAAATGCTTCACTCTTATCTGTACCTTGGAATGTCCTGAAAGATAACTGTAAG
>JAYRBT010000086.1:425618-441710 GCA_036023395.1 Myiotriccus ornatus
TCCCCCCCGGAGCTAGAGGTAAAGGGAAAGCCTCTGGCCTGGGGTTCCCTCTCCCTATCCAACTTCAAGTTCGTCAGGGATACATCAAAAATGGAAAGCTGCTGTATGGAGCCCTATATGGCGAGTCACAGAAGCTACTGAAGGACAAGGTGGATCAAGTCAGGTGGCAGAGCTGAAAGCCATCCAGCTGGCTGTAGATATCTGAAAGAGAGAAATAGCCAGCACTCTACACTTGTGGATGGTAGCAAATGCTCTGGGGGGGTAGCTAGACCAGTGGAAAAAGACCAATTGGCAGCAGAGGTAAACCCATCTGGGCTGAGAACTTGGCTGTAAAAGTACATCCTGTAGATGCACATGTACTCAAGAGTCGGGCTATTGAACATCACAACAATGGACAGGTGGATCGAGCTGCCAAGATTGAAGTGTCTCAGGTGGATCTGGACTGGCAACATAAGAGTTGAATTATTTCTGGTTCTGTGAGCTCATGATGCCTCAGGTCATCAGGGAAGAGATGCAACATACAGATGGGCTCGTGATCGAGGGATAGATTTAACCATGGACACTAGATTATCCATAACTGTGAAACATGCTGTCATACGTTTTCTTGCTTTAAAGAAAAAAACCCCTGCTTTGAATTTTTTCCCTTTAGCACTGTGAAAGAAAGGTGTTGAGCAAGGGAAGGGGGAAGGGATGGACAGAGTGAAGCCACATGCACACAAAGGACTGGTTAAGTAGCCACACATTCGAGATCAATTGCTTCGAAAAACTGTGGAGGAGGTGGGTTTTCTTTTTGGCTTGGGGAGGGGACTTTACCTTCTGCCCAGATCTCAGGAGCAGTGTGTGGGAGCAAGCTTCCAGTTTTCGCCTCTGACCCCCTCACGTCCTTTTTTGCCTATGGCCTGGGTGCCCCTCAGAGCTGCCAAGGACCGAGGGAGTTCCAGTTCATTCTCCAGTGAGAGAGTCCCTGCAGGGCAGCACCCCACCTCTGCTGTCACTGAGACTGCCAGCATCTTGTGAGATTTTCCCTTTCTTCCTGGGTATCCCTGCTTTCTGCTGGATGGACTGACATCCCTGTCCCTTGCTAGCTGCCGCTTTCGTGGCTGATGGGTGGGGGCCCACCTTGGGGTCTTGAACCAGCCAGCATGGCTGAGATCCGCCATTTGCCACGTGGGGTTCATCTACAGCGTGCGCCCCCTACCGACCACTAGAGAGAAACTGCAGCCTCTGCTCCTCCAGAGATCCAACAGCGCCCCCCTTTTGGTCATGGTTAGAATTGCGCCAAAAGGCAAAAAGTACTTAAGTGTTTTTGGTGGGAATTTATGTGCAGGATTGTTGTTTGGTTTTTGTTCTTTTGTTGTGTTACCTATGCACATATATTCTTTAATAAAGGGCTGTTATTTTTTCTTTCTCCACATTTCCTTCCCTGAAGCCCCTTAAGTTTGGATTTACAATTGCTTAGAGGGAGGAGCTTGGTCTTCCTCATAACATGCCCTCCTTAGCAAACACGTCTGTCTCATTAAACTGAGAAACATGCACTGCAATCAAGCAGGGCAAGTGGGTAAAGCCTCTGGGGTATGGTGGACGATGGTTGAAATATAAATATGGGAAGGCCTGGTAGATTCATTACACTGAATGACACTGCCACTGTATGCCGTAACTACTATGGACAATGACTATGGACAGCTCCAGATACACTAGTCATTAGCTCCTGATGCATCTTGCAACCAGCTGACAGCACATCAGCCCTCCTGCCCTGGAAGACATCTTGGACAGATAGAACCCACAGTCATGGACTAAATGAACTCAACAGAAATCTTGGGGGGATGGCCCTTGACTGTGGTAATGATACATGTGCTTGTGTGTGTATATATATATATGTATATAGTTGGAAGGTGTAGGATTTGGGCATGACAGAGATTGTATAGAATAAGGTGTGGATAATGTCCTGGTCCTGTCCAGGAAAGGGTTAATTTTTGCAGTAGCCAGGAGGGGGCACGGCTAGGGACCCAGAGGTTATTCTATACCACCTCACATCATTTTCCTGTAACTGAGCAGGGGAGGGTAGGGGGGAAGGGGTCCCTTCTGGGTTGGGATAGCAGGGCAGCAGTTGGGTATTGTCAGCTGGGTTTGGTGGTAGAGTGGTGAGCATGTGAATTGCTCGCCTCTCTTGTACACATTTGTTATTAATATTGTTGCTGTTACTGTTCATTTTCTTATCTCATTGCCATTTCCAGTTATATTGTTCTGATCTCAACCCACAATCTTTACCTTTTGTGCCTCCAGTTCTCCTCTCCAGCCCAATGCAGGGGAGGGGGAAGTGAGCAAACAGCGTGGGTTTGAGTGGTTTCAGTGGGAACCCTAAATTGGAGGATACCATTCCTAAACCACGACAGTGACTCTTACACATTAAAAGAAACCAGTCACTGCAAAAAAGCTGCTTCTGCATGCATGGGAAGACTTGTAAAGTTGTCATGCTTCAAAATATGCTGCTCTTATCATCATCATAAAGGTATTTATATATATAAAAATCTTTGAATACCAAAAAGATCTGATTTTTTTTATATATACATGTACCACCAAATAATCTTTCCTGAAGGATCCTAAATTTTAAACAGATAAGGACAAGTTTACTAAATTACAATCAAGCATAGAATAACTCATTTAACTTTTACCTGAAATGCACACAATTTCAGACTAGGGAGTTTTTTAACATATTCATATCGAAATCTTTGTATCAAAATTATTCATCAAGGTAATCTGTAAAGAACTTAATCCAGTACTTAAAAATTATCTCCTGCAAAGTCTTTCAAACAGTTACTCTAAAAATAACACAGCTCACTAACCTCATTTTTTTTTTAATGAAGGCATCACGTACTTAAAATAAAAATAAGTCTAGGCCAAGAATAATGTAAAAACACTGGTGTTAGTATTATAATAATAACAAAAAGCGTTTCTTGAGTTCCTGTTACAAGTTTGATCCAAACCCCCATATAAATTGATGGAAAAACTCCCACTGACTTCAGGGTGATTAAAAAAACCCCATCAGACCTACAGAAGATATAGTGTATATTTCCAATAGAAAGAAAAAGAATTACACTAAAATAATTAGGAAAAAAGTGTCTGTGGTTTAAAAAGCAAAATAGGAGACCTTTAGCATTCTCTTTAATTAAACTATTTCTATGCAGACTTTCAACTTCCATTACTAGAACTTTTAGTTAATTTACATTAGAAACTTTTAGCAAGTTCTATCTGATGATAATTGTACATTTTTGGTAGCTACAGAGCTACTTGACATAGAGAAAGGCCTAAATGGAGAGGTGACAAAAAATCCCTGTGTGTGGTGATAATAGTAAGAATTAAATAGAGATTTCTAATATATAGTTTAAATTAATCCTACTTTAAACATCACAGTTTCAAGCCTGCCTATTCAGGATAACTATTAGTATAAAAAGATCCACACAAAGCAAGGTTTTGTATTATTTAAATTAAGCTAATGTTCTGGCATTCCCCATCACAAGTAAATAATTATTTCAGCAGCATTCAAACATGGTTCAGAAGCAGCTCTCGCTGTCTGACCCAGAACAGCAATCTTCAGACCACTGCAGTTTACTTATCTGACTGTCAAGCCTCCCTCTAAATTCATGTGCCTAGGCTCAATCCATCCACCGACGGCTGTTTATTTTAGGACTGACAAGACTATTTTTATTCTAGCATGAAGGATGGAGTTTGATCATATATACAGAAGGAAGCAGCAATACTCTGTGCACAGGTCGTGCATGCGCACACAGTTGGGCGTGATTCATCTCACCTAACTTCAGCCAAAAGTTATCTATTCTAAACTGTTGATAAGGAAGGTTTAGACGACTAATGCAAGACTGCCAGAAGGTATCCTCTGTAGGTGCTTATCTATTCTCATTGACTCAGAAGGAGATCCAGGGATCAGCAAACTAGACACAAGAGATAACTTCCACCCAAACCAAACGCATATATATGTATGCATGTGCCTATTTGTGCACACAATATAAGACAGCCGCTTCCATAAATATGTCATGTGCAACACAGCAGTGACATTAATAAAAACTGGACAGAAAATGAACCACTAAATGGGAAACAAAAACAGAAATCAGTTGTGCATATTTGCTATATATAGCTAAATCTTTAGGTAAGTTTATATATTACTTCTGCCTAAAAATGAATAAGAAAACACTAATGTGTGACATGTTCAAGCTGTAAAACTTGGGAGTAAACAGATAGTTAAAGAAATGTTATGGGTCTGTATCTAGTCTGGTTCTCAAGGGTACTTATATAAATGTTTTAACATGCAAAAAGAGCATCTGGATGAATACTCAATGCTCCTACTGTAGCAAACATAGCACTACTGATTTTGGGGTATCTAAACAAGGATTTTAAGTTATATTTTCTCAAGTTTGGTGATGAAAACTTAGGGTAGTTCCCCCAACACATCTTTAAAAATGTTTATATGTGTGTGCTGACACATGCATGTGAGTATACTGTGGGGTTTTTTAAACTACATGCATATTCCCTATAAATTAAAAAAACCAAACAATACCATGGTAATAAAACCCAAAAGAAAAAACAAAAACATACAAAGAGAAAAGCAAACCTTGTTTTTAGCATAATCCAAAGTAGCATCAAGATTGCAAAGAGGATTTTTTTTTTTAAAGTTTATGATTGATTCAGATCAGGCTCTGCAATATTCCCATTCTCTGGAAAGATAGATGGAAAACTGTTATTAAAAGTCACTGGAAACTCTAGTGTAGCATTGACATTTTGATAGCCCATGTAAAAACTGAACAACTGCTGTGGAGGTACGTGGCTACCAGACATCTGTATGAAAGCCCTTGACTGTGTGGTAGGGGGAATTCTTTGGTCAACTAGTTGAATTTTAGGTTCCCTGGGTTCCAGTTGTTGCTTGCTTTCTTCGTCCGTGTCAAGATAGGTTAGCTTTTCTATCCACACGCGGAACTTCTCCTCTGTCTGCCTCTGCATCTCAGCAAAGCAGTTCATGGCCTCTTCCAGGACATTGCCTATGCAGTTCCTATCCCACACGGTGTCCCTGTCAAGCAATCCTGGAATTTCCCTGGTCGCTCCTCCAGATCCCCCAGCAGGACTGAAGCCAGCTTTAAAGACATTGAGGCCATTTGATCATTAAGTAAGAACATAATATTGTTTATTAACTCAGGAAAACAACTTTTCTAATACTATCCCTTGGACATGACAAGGGGGGAGGAATTACCAAATATCAACCAACAGTACTACCATAAAAAAACTTTACATTCACTGAGATGATAATAGAAATTTTGGCTTCAAAATTATTTTTATTCTAGAATTCTCAGACAATTCTGTCAAAGGTCTTTTTTTATAAATATACCAAATTAGTCCAATTCCCTTGTAATTTCTGGTTTTAATTCAACTGAAGGTGTCAAAAATATTTTACAATAACATGTTTAGTTCTGTTAGGCTGCAATCCAAAATTCTAACGTTTAACTGATAAACCTGATTAATTATGCATATTTTACTTACATACTTGAACCCTTTTATAACAGACTGTTAAAACACAGACAAGAGATAACAGAGATAAAGGCTGATATAGTGACTGCAGCATTCAAAGTAGCCAAGCCCAAAGCTCTTGGTCTAATTTTTAAAAACACAGTGAACACCAATGAAGAGAATAAACAATACAAACACACAAGCACAAAAATGTCAATGCTATGCTAATACATGAGGTGAAAGTAACCTCTGTTAGGTCTGATGGACACAGTTCCATCACAGGGTTAATGCACGTGACATGTAGGACTGATCAACCTCACACCAGCCCTTCCTTGCACAAGCCACCAGCTGTGCAGCGTTTCTAGCATTAATCCTAGGCAAGGTAGAAAACAGGGCATAGTTGGAAGGAAATTGTTCTCCTTCCTTCTATCCATCAAAAAGATTATTAAAATTACTGGCTTTGGGATTATCAGAAAGAACTTTAACAGCAAGAAGAAGCAGCATTACCTTACTCTACATATCAATAACAAAAGGCCATGGTATCTATATTTTTTTGTTTAGAGTTCACTCAGGAATCATCTAGGAAGCAATAAAACCCAAAAAAATAGAGGATTTGTACCTGTTTGAGGAATAATAAAGAACATGTGCATGCCATCCAAACACACAAATGTTACCTAAGGTAATTCCGAAGCAAGACAAGCATCACATTAAACTACACAAAGCAGCTACAGAACCTGACAATTTAATATGTAAATATGAAACTTGTGGGATCCTCTAGCTTAAGAATAATAGAAAATATCCTAAGAATGAGAGAAACTGTTGCACAATCTAATGAAACTCTTACTAATAAAAACATAAGGCACTAAATTTTTATTGGGATTTCACTGCGTACATGAAATTACAGTATTGCTTAAACAACACATTCTTTTTTGTAACTATATAAATGAAGTATAGATAAGGCCTTCAGTAACAGCTAAACAAAGCCCAGGATTATCATCCTATTTCTGAGCAGCAGCAATGCTACCCATCAAGAGCCAAAAATGTTTTATTAAAGCCCCTTCTTAAGTCTTCTCTCCCATGTGTTTACCTATCAGACAGGCTGGAAATTCAGCATTCATGTCCTCTGCTCAAAAATATGTACTTAATAGTAACTAATTAACATCCCTCTGACTGCATTTTAACTAAAATAATTAAGTAAAATGGTACCTTTTTCCTAAATTGTGGTTCCTTTTATATATTCAATGTCTTTTTCCTCCCTGAAAAACAAATTTTCTTGTTCATATACTCCTAGTATTGAACATCCAATATGATTCTGTTTACTCATCTTTAGTCAGGAAACTTATCCTAAAATCAAGTAACTAAATGACAGTCTTTCTCATCTTTCTGATTTCCACAGGCTTACGAACAGACACCTCTAAGTAATGTTGAGTAAGTTTTAATTGCAATTTAAATGAAAACTATTGATGGTAATATGTGAGACAATCTAGCTAAGCTTTGAAAGTTAAGAATTACCTAGCATGATCAAAGTTGACAAAATTGTTTTGTAAACTGAGGAAACTAGGTATTGAAGTATATATTACCCTGCAATGTTATTTTTAAAACGCATAATTCATAGCACATCTACAATTTACAGTAGCAGCAAATCAATGTTTCAAATGCTTCCCTTGCAGTTCTTATAACAAGCCTTATTCAATCTTTTCTTTATTGGTGCCTTTCAGGGTAAAAAAAAATAATCCAGCCTAAACCCACATTTTTATTATACTAAAAATGTTAGCATTTATCTAACTAGTCTCTTTGCTATCTGTAAACTTACAATTCCATAGTTCTTTGAAATTGTGCCAAGGTTAAAGGCGAAGAAATCTGCAATCACAAAAGGGGTCAGAAGCCAAGATTCATATCTTATTTTCAAAACAATACCTCCTGCAAAGAAGCACTTAAGAAATGCCCCAACACTGTATCTTTATGTAATCTATTAAGTATCATCTAAATAATAACCAAATCTAAAGTTCTTTAATTCAGGAAGTCTGACAACATAACAATTTAAGAAGATATGCTGCATCTTCATTCTAACTAGCAATGGTATATTCCCCCACACCGTTATGCTTACTGACATTTCCAAATGAGTATCGTACTGCAAATCCTGTTTAACAGAGTTTTTCCCCTGTTATTATATTGGCATAATTCTGAGATACTTGAACCAAATTCATCCCTTTGTATTGGGTGTGGCTGAGCTGGAGTTCATTTCCCCATAGCAGCCCTACCAGTGCTGTGCTTTGCATTGGTAGCTAGAAATGGGTTGATAACACACCAGTGTTTTGGCTACTGCTGAGCAGCACTGGCACAGCATCAGCACTGTTTCTCAACATTCCCCCCCCATCATTAGGCTGGGGGTGGGCAAGATCCTGGAAGGGGACACAACCAGGCCAGTTGACCCAAACTAACAAAAGGGATATTCCATACCATATGATGTCAGCTCGGATATAAAAGCTAAGGAAAGGAGGAGGAAGAGGGGGCATTTGTTATTTACGTTGTTTGCCTTCTGGAGCAACGGCTACACGTGCTGAAGCCCTACTTCCTGGGAAGTGGCTGAACATAGCTTGCTGATGGGAAGTAGAGAATAAACCTTTTTTTTCTCTTTGCTTGTATGCATGCAAACTTTTGCTTTAGTAAACTGCCTTATCTCAATCTATGAGTTGTTTTCCATCTTATTCTCTCTCCCCTGTCCAGTTGGGGAGTGGTAGAGCAGCTTGGTGGGCACCTGGTGTCCAGCCAAGGTCAACCCACCACACCCTTGCAAGATGCTTTTTCCAAGGTCTATGCACAGTTCTTAGGAGGAAGTAACCTTGCTGAGAGTCCCTCACACATACTGTACTCCCCACTTTGGATTTCTGCATATTAAAACCCATCATTTTTCCCCTTTTTTTTTAACAAAGTGAGATGCAACACCTTTTCAACATTAAAACTCAAACTTTTCAACAGATTCTTCTGGAAGCCTAAAACATGAGTCACCCTTATTTCAATTCAGATTTTTCTGAGTTGTAGAAAGCACAATAATGGTGAAATGCCAATATTTTTCCACTATATTTGAATTTTTAAAAACCCGTTCTTTCTTCCAAAAAAAGTGTTTACACGGAAATAAATATTGATTCCCAGACTTGCTCTCATGCCAATTTCATTCAGAGTTAATTTGCATGGTCAGATTTGAAATTGTTTAAAGGAAAAACTCACCAACAGTAGATCTAGCAGAACCTATTACAGGACTCAAAGATCAGCCATGAATGCTATCTAGTGTTTAAGAATGGCAAAACCTTAAATGCCAACAGAGAGGCTCAGTCATTAAAAGATAAGAAATTGCTCTTCATCTGCAGTAACTCAAAAATCCTGGCATTCTCTTGAATTAAGGAGCCCAGGATTATGACTGCTCAGGTCATTGGGGAGATTCTCAGTAGCACCCATGAAGTTTAGCTTGAACCTGTATTTTCAGGTATAAATTAACACCACAGAAAGCATTCAGAATAACATAACTTATATTGTGCTTAGCTCCAATGGAGCTCACAATACTTGTATCCAAGTATCACCAGTAAGATCTCAACTCCCTAATCTTTCTTGAGAAGAAAAGCAAGCCTGACAGTATTTTAATGTACATGACATTTGAGTTCAGCAGAGAGAACTGACTCTCTATTGCACAACCGATCTGTCTGTAACTTCATGGCATTATTATGTATTCACTGAACATTATCTTTACCAATTTAGTTAAACATATTTCAGAGCCAGTGATGTGGATGGCTAAAAAATAACAACAAAACCCTGCATTATTTAAATGGCAGACTACTGTATTCTTAAATGTGGCACTTCAATTTTCAGACTGCACACAAGCAAACTGTTGGCTGTTATACTACATGCATTGATAGAAGGTTAAGAGCCAGAGTATGTATAACCTTCGTACATGAAGGCCACATTAACTGTCACTAAAAATTTTAGAGCATCTCTATTGGCAAAGCTATTTTTCAGACTGGTTGAAAATCAGTCCCAATAATAAGCAATGTTGAGACAGTAACCAACGCTACAGCTGAAGTGTCCAAATACAATAAGACTAAGGGGAACACAGCTACCTGTAAGACTCTTCTGCATCAATACATACAGACTTTTTCAAAAGTAAAGGCAAAAGTTTTTTCATGCTTATGTCCTGATACTCAAGTTCAAGCATCAAATTAAACCTCTTAGCTTTTGACTGTGTGCAGAGGACATTCATGCACTGAATTTCCAGTAATGCTTTTTGATACCTTATAATAATTTCTAACTACATGTTCATTCCCTAAATTTTGAGGATATTCACAATGTAACGTCAAGTGCACTAAAACGGTTTTCTAGTAAAAAAAAGTATTTAAGTACTTCGCCAGTTCCAAGAAGAAGGATTGCAGATGGCATGTGAACTTACCACTGCAACAGAGAGCTGGGAGTCCTACTCAGACTCACAGCTCCACTGCATCTGTTAAGACCACAACATTTCATTAACCCACAAGTAGCATAACTAACCTTGTCCTTATCTCTATGTTTTTCTCTTGTACTTGGAAACCGTTTCCCACAAACCAAAGTTGTTTCTATTTAAAGGAAAACTGCAATGTGGCAGGTACACATTGCACCTAATTGCAGCAAAAGGACAGCTCAAACGTTTTAATGTCATAAATCGAATTTAGAATCTAGCAGATGATACATGCTATGAACTAAGAAGAAATGTCATTGTTCCTCAGCATGGTTTGTGCACTCCCACATCTTGCATCACAGGCAAAATTGGACCTTAGTGTAATCATCACTAAATAATCAAGCTCTTCTGTGCACTATTGTAGGACCTCTTCACTGCAAGCATCTCATGGTTAAGACCAAGAGCTCAAATATAAAAGAGCCTAGTGACACAAAGTACCTAAAGTGGTTTCAGGCCTCTGCAGTGGAAGTCAGAAATCTAAGCAGATCTGAAAATATCATGTGGTGCCTTTCTGGGTCACAAGATCCTTTTATGACATAAAAAAAGAATATAACCTGGGGGATTTATTGTGTAAGTTTGGGAGGGTTTGGGAGGTGGGGAGAAACCTATCCCAAAACTCAATGAAATAGTCTTTGACAGGCTTTAAATTCAGCTTTAATTTCCAAGCAAAGTGTAAATATAGTAAATAAAAAGGCACAAAACTATGAAAGGTAGAAGTCTGACTAACTACTAAATTGGTAAAATACTTTTAGATCTCTATTAAAAGTTTACTACACAATAATTAAAAGAGACTATGCTTTTCACAGACTTTCTAATAATAAACATTTACACTTTGTGCAACCTGCTTCCTAGCAATATGTGGGAAAAATGCCAGTTTTCATGGTGACAGAATCATTCACCATAACCAAGTCAGTTCAAACAGTTACTTGTAAAATCTGCTGCAAATATTTTAATTCATCTAGCAAACATTAGTTCAGCAACTTAAGAGTAATTATTGCAGTTTTCCTTTCAATGTTCTTGCCCTATGGAAGCTGATATTTATCTCCAAAAAAACACAAACTTCTAACACAAGAGTCAAAAAGGCATGTAACCCAGTAAAAATTGGCAAAGCCAAAAAGTTTATTTTTATGTGATTTTATTTTTTATTGCCATATGATGATGATTCTATGGTATAATATGCTGCAATAATTCTTCCCACAAAATCTTGTCCACGGCACTTGGGCTAATAAAATAACAAAGACTCAGCAGACAAAAATCTTGGAGAATGAATCTTTCTTTTACTAATAAAATGATGAGAAGGCCCCTATAATTTGCTGCCTCCAATCTTAAAACAGATGTGTCAGAAAATTAAAAATATAGAAATTATAGATCCTTGTGACATAGCAAAAAGGTAACAGCTTTGTCTAAGACGTTGGAAATGTAGGTGTGGATATAGCTTGGGCACTTGTGTAAACAAATTCATATTTATATCCTAAAATATGTAACCAGCTGCAATCTGCAAAAACTTACAATAAGGCTAAGCAGGTTTGTCATGCACTGAAACATAGAGCTGAAAGCACAGCATAAGTGCAATAATGAACAGGGCCTTATTGTAACACAGGCAAGAGGTATGCCATGTTATTTCTAACACAGCTGCAAAGCTGTGGTCTTAAGATATTAAAACAAAGCTGGCCATTTATCTTAAGAATGTATTTATTAGATTATCACCATGTAATGGGATTTGACAGCACTGATAGGAACTCACATAGGCTTACAAAGAAAAAGATATGAAAATTCCAGGATTCAAAGATAGTCCTTCCTCCAATTTACCATTTTTATGCTTTGTTGGTGTGCAAAAGTGAATTGAAACCTCAGAACGGATTTTAAAATTTGCCCATGTCTTGTTAATACACTGCAGTCTTCAAATTTACACAGAGCTGCAGTTCTGTTTTTTCTCAAGTGTCACTCATCTAATTCAGCATGAGAGCTGAGAAACGATGTCAGATGTGTTACAGTTCAGTTTAAAAAACATCCTCTACCTGGTATCTCTGCAGTGATTGTCTTGCTGCTCCTTGAAACTTCATCATCATCTGATGAACCCGTGCTTGAGTCACATGTCAGGTCACTATCGCTGGTACTGCTGTCCTGCAGCAGGTTGTACTTCTTGCGAGCAGCTGCCTCCCGTTTCTGTCTCAAGAGTCGGATTCTTTCTTTGTGCTTTTGGCTTCGATGACCCTTTGCTTTGGTAACTCGACCATTCTGTTTATCACTAGACTGTCTGTTTTTCTTGGCAGCCATTGTTGAAGTTTCACTTTCAGACCTGGATCTCCTGGATTTCCTCCCAACTGCAGCACCAGACACTGCAGAAAGGTGTCCCCCTACAGCAGCTTGAGCTTGACAAGGCTCATTCTCTTCTGTGGAAGACAATGTATCAGAGTCAGCCAAATGCCCACTGGAAGAAGGGGAAAGCATGCAATGATTAGAAGAGTCACTCTCATAAACTCGACCACCTGTTGGCTTATCACTCTCTGTAGATGCCAGCTGAGACTCTGAAGAGTCTCGCCTCAGTTCCAACAGTAAGCAAGGCATTGAAGAGAGCACCATAGAGTCTGCTGCAGTGTGCACGTTGTCTTTCTGAGTTTGTGTCCCAAGTTCTATAGATCCACATTCATCAGGAGCAGTCTCTTGCTTTTCAGAAGTCTTTGGTGGAAGTTCTGAATCAACAAGTTCTGCTTTTCCCACTGCCTCCATCTTCATTTCAAAACACCAAGGTCCTCCTGGTCTCAAAGCATGGAGCACATGGTCTGGAAGACTGAGTGAACTAGATATGGTCTTCAGCAATACAGCAGCCTGCATGAGAACAGAAGAGTAAGAATAATTTACCCAAATAACTCAGTTCTGCTCTTCACAGTATTACCTAAACAACTCATTGCTTTCAGTTACAGACAGTATGGTTCATAGAATCCTAGAATGCTTTGGGATGGAAGGGACCTTAAAGGTCATCTCGTTCCAAGCCCCCTTCCATGGGCAGGGACACCTTCCACTAGACCAGGTTGCTCAAAGCACCATCCAACCTGGCCTTGAACACTGCCAGGGATGGGACATGCGCAACTTCCTTGGGTAACCTGTTCCAGCACCTCACCACCCTCACAGGGAAGAATTTCTTCCTAATATCTAATCTAAACCTGCCCTCTGTCAGTTTGAAGCCATTCCCCCTTGTCCTATCCCTCCATGCCCTTGTGAAAAGTCCCTCTCCAGCTCTCTTGTAGCCCCTTTAGGTGCTGGAGGGTGCTCTAAGGTCTCCCCAGGGCCTTCTCTTCTCCAGGCTGAACAGCTCCAACTCTCTCAGCCTGTCTTCATCGGAGAGTACAGTATCGGGTTTTTTTTCATTTTCTTTTTTCTAGTGAAGTCATTGTGTTACACCAAACTATTATTCCTTTTACACACTCATTAAAGATGGTACTGGAGTCACATTAAATTTGATTATTATAGTGAGGTGAATCAAAACAGATCAGAAAATAAAAATATTTCTAAATTCTTACTTTATAAAATTTAATATATTATAAGCAACATATGATAAACTTCTTTACCTAGAACTTTAAATTTACTTTAATGCAGAATTTTAGTCCTTATGAACAATGACAGCCTGAAATTCCTAGACTTGGTAGTCATCCACCTGGACAGACCAGAATATAGTTCAGTTTCCATATGTATGAGAAATCTACTTTTGATGAACAGGACCTCAACCTTATAAATTATATTACAAAGTTTTAATGGCAATTTGCAAAACTTACAGTATAATTGTGACATAGGGGAAATACTGTCACTTCTAGCCCAGAGAGCAAAGGACAGAGCTTGACAAGAAGCTGAAGGGCAGCCAAAGTGAACTAGAGACTCTTTTTTTTCACAAATGTCCTACTTGGAAATATCATCTACATTACAGCTCCCAAAGGGACTATAAGAATACCTGTACTTGCCCTTCCATTTCTTTGGCCTATCAGCCAGGAAAAATATCTCATCTACACATTGCCACTTTGCTAACAGTCTAATAATGTTTTTATAAGATTTTTTTATTATTAAGTAGGAACTTTAACTACTCAAACTATGCTGGTTTGATCCCTCATACAGCAATCAATTTTCAGTGAGATGGCAGCGGAGGGACTAGTAATTTCACAACATTATATCTGGTCAACATTGATGTATGTTTCTCTGTGCGTGGAAAAAATACTTGGTCTGGTGAGGTTTGTACTCTTCAGGTCCCTTGAACTGGCTATTTAGACATCAAAAATTTGAGTATTAGTATGTATATAAAATAGAACTTTGCCTTTATCTCAGTGGAAAAAAGTCTACTGTGACAAACAGACTTTGATACAAGTAACAACACAGTTTGGGGGAAAATATCTATGCCAAGAAAAGCCTTATCTCAAAGAAAGAAAAAAATTTACTTATTAGTTCTACTTGAGACATTTATAGATCAGAGAGAGGAAGAGTATACTGAAAAATTCACATTCCTTTCTTGCCACTCACTTTTCTAGTAACATACTAGAAAAGGTAATCTCAAGGTGATGATAAAGACCAATTTTTTACTTAAATGAGAACACAGCACTGAAAAATAAGTTGTGATGCTTACAGACACAGACAGATACTTAATTAAACATTTCTTAGAAATGTCAATCTGCTTTTACTGATGCATCAATACTGCACTGATTTGAAAAGGCAATTCTGTAAAAACTTCTGTGCTAGATTTTTTAAAATAAATTATTTTATTTTCCAGCCACACATAGAACACACCAGTATGCAGAAGTCATTAAACATCTAACTGTACCACTGTCTGGGAAATATTTTTCAATAGTGGACTCATTTGTGAAACCATATGATTTGTACACTATAAAACCTGCACTTCTGCTAAAGAAATCCAGAAGGATTTTGAAGGTCAGATTAGCAGAGACAGCCCAGCCTCTCTCACTGCCACCAACAGGGATGGGCTTTATTCCCCTAGTCTTTTACCACCCTAATTGTGAGTGCACAGTCACGTTCCCTCCTTTGCACTAGAACCGGTTCATTCTTTCATGGGTAGATTCATTTCAATAAGCCAAAAGAAAACAAAATGAGAAAATAAATGAAATTTTCTGCAAGAGCTGGCAGGAAGGAGGGAAGGGAGAGATTGATAAAAAAACCTACCTCCTGTTTGATCTCCTCACACCTTAAACTCACAGGTTCTGACTAGACACAGGAGAGAGTACTGAGTGTTTTTTTCACAGCACTGTTTGCTCTGAGACTTTTGAAGATAAAAATTATTACAAAACAAAAAAATAAATTCAGAAGTGTTAGTAGCTTCCTAAAGTACAGCTATCATGTAATATATACTACTGCCCAAAGTTATATAGAAGATAGCATACATGCCCTTCAATAATTGGCCACTCATACATACTTTATAATATTTTTGTTTGGTTTGCTCTCAATAAACACTCTTCTTTATAATTGTATATCCTCCAATGTCAGAAGGAAATGAGTTTGATCCAAACAAATTATAAAGCCCCTGTTATAGGTTTGAAAAGACATGTTGGAATTTTTTCCCAATATCAGTTACTGGGCAGTGTGCACCTACAGTGAAAGCCCCTCTTTCCCCCCCCCCATCACTTTTTCCAGGGTGGGGGGAGGCAGGAAGGGGGAAGGAGCAGGGTTGCACGCACAGGGGCACAGGAGTGGGGGAGGCTTCTCTATAAAACTGGCCAGCGCCACGCCTCAAAGCGTTTTGTTTGTGGGCCTTCCTGCCCTGTCGCCTGACAGAGTGGGCAGCCACCCTTGGTTTCTCCTGTTTGGCCACCCTCTCCTTTTTCCCAAGGAGAAGCTTTTCTCCCCGCCTGGTACCGCCATCAGGGAGCAACCCGGAGAGCCCTTTGCCGACCGTCTGTGAGTGAGGTATTTTGTCCCAGGCCATGGTGCTGCATTGTCACGAGCATCTTCCTGCAGCGACTATCTGACCAAGGACCGTGTCATAGCCCTGGGACCAGCAGGAAAAATCCCTTCATTGTTGGCCACGGAGCCACCATTGCTCACGTGGCTGTGAGCAGTTGTTGAGCCTCTAGGAAAAGTCCACTCTCAGCCCCCTGACTGTC
>JAYRBT010000086.1:462407-475826 GCA_036023395.1 Myiotriccus ornatus
GCCCTGAGAAGAACATGGGGCATGTCTTTTTTAGGCCAGGTGAAGCTTTGTACTGAGAGAAGTTAGGTGTTTTTAACTCTTGAAAATAAATTCTTCTAAATCCTTCCACTGCCTGGTATTTTGGGGGTACCTGTGTGAATTTGACCCTTACACAGACTAAATTCTGAGTCTCCCAAATGAGACTCGTTGCTGAGCACACTGTTCCCACTAGGTTAGGCCTTGGCAGACAGCTCATGAGAATGGAGAGATCCCTGTGGACTGTAAGCAGGTCAGCCTCTTGCAATTACTTTCCCCTCAGCTTGTGACGCTGCTGTCCTGTCACCATCACCTCTGATGGCACTGGTAAGGCCAGCTTTCAAGTTTCACTTATTTTCAGCAGACTGGCTGAGAAGTTTAAGCTCCTCTGTAGTAATAAGGGGTGATCAAAATATAAAGTGATGACAAAAGATTGTAGCCTTAGTTGCTTACTAGAGATAATTTTTAGATAGTATACTGTTAAAATAGGGCCTCGCTTGCATATGCTAACTTACAGACAGGATATGGTTATTTTTATAATGAGGATTCTAGCAGGAATAAAAAACCTTGGAGTTTCAATAAGGAGCTTTGAGGCTTTGAGGAGAGACCTTGAAGGTTCATAAAGAGAAGCTCCGAGAGAAAGAGACAAGATGAAACTGGTTTTGAGGTGATTGGCCAGTGCCAGCTCAGCAGTTCCTTGCAAAGGTGAAAAGTTCAGAGCTGAGGAAGACTTCTTACTTCATCCAAAGGACCCCCAAAGAAGACCCCCAAGGGGTCTTCTGAGGTGAAGTTATAGGAGTGGTGTATGGTAATGATTTACCCTTCCACTTTTCAGGAATTTGCTGACACAGCTAATGCATATGTAACACAACTAATGTATATCTAATACAGCTAATGCATATGTAACATTATATGACATAAAAGGAGCTGAACAAAGGCAATGGGTGTGCATGCTGGGCGGAGATATCCCCCATGCACCCAGCGCTGTAAATAAACATACCTGCTTCAATACTCTTTGTGAGTTTTGGGGTTTGTTTCCGCAAGTCAGTAACAGTAAGAAAGCCAACAAGGTGCTGCACAGCACGTCCCTTCTACCCATTTCCAGAGCACAGGCGAGATGCCAGCACTTCTCTGTCACGCTTTTCTTCTGCCATTTAGCTGCTACATCGAGACAGGGTGGCCAGAAGTGCAAGCACTCACAGCTCCCAGAAAGCAGGGAGTCGCTCCTCAACTGCCCTCTGCCCCACACCACCCCTCACACTGTACACATGCTCCTATCCCATAACCCCCACCTCCTCCGCCTCACAGCGGCCCCCGCCCTTCTCATGTCCTCCTGTCCCCAGCCCCACCCCACTGCCACTCTCCGCCTTTTCCGCCCACCGAGGACCATTTCAAGGGTACATACCCCAACAGGATATTTTTCTAAAAACACCGTTTAGCTTCTTTTTATTTTTACATATATATATAAATACGTATCTATTCCCCCATCACTCAGAGGTGCAAAAGGGGGAAGGTACCACGACATCTGAGGGAACCGGCGAGGGAAGCACTTCCAGACCACACATCACCCCACCTCCTAGGCGCGGTCTCGTCGTTAAAATAGGCGGAGCGAGCCGCCGCCA
The DNA here is from genome assembly GCA_036023395.1 of Myiotriccus ornatus. Taxonomy (NCBI): domain Eukaryota; kingdom Metazoa; phylum Chordata; class Aves; order Passeriformes; family Tyrannidae; genus Myiotriccus; species Myiotriccus ornatus. The sequence goes on from JAYRBT010000086.1 coordinate 464,045, forward strand.
TTTCGTGGAGAAAGCGTAGGGTCAGCAGCTGCTTCCTGTCTGCTTCAGCCTTCCCCGAAGGAGCCGCCATCGCCATGCTCTCCGCCCGCGTGGCTGCCGCCCTCGCCCGCTCCCTACCGCGTCAGGCCGGCCTGGTGAGCGCGCTCTTCCCTCCCTGGAGTGAGCGGAGGTGGTGGTGGGAGGCGGCCGCCGCCGCCATCTTTGGGGCCGCGGTGACATTGATGGGTTGCGGCATTCCGCTCTCAGGAGTTGGGGGGGGGGTTCACCTCAGCGCTGAGTGTCAGCGGGGTCAGACCTACTGCTGAGGGAGCGGGGGTGCCCTCACTTGGGAGGTGGGGGGGTAAGTCTAGGGGACGGCTTGTCCTTCCCCAGTAATGCTGCTTGAAGCTGGGGGTTCAGGTTAATGTCTGAAAGCTGCCAGATCCCAGTCAAGGTGAGGGATTTGAGCTATGAAGCTTTTCTAGGTAGTGGGTTTTTTTCCCCGTGTTTGTAGGGAGAGCGAGGGTGTGAAGATCTGTCCCGACCCGTTCCCACTGGTGTCCCTTGTGAAGGTGAACGGAGGAGAGGCCTGCCCAGGCGTTCAGAGAAAGAGCATTAACGGTGCATGGAACTGCACTGGAGCTTTACTTAGGACGTAGGATTACAACCTTTTATTGCATTCATTATCACAGGGGGCTTTTTTGGTCATTGTTGTTGTTTCTGTTATTGTATATGTTCTAGCCATACCAGATTTTTTTTTTTTTTTTAGGAAGGTGAACCCTTAGAAGACACAATCTTAATTCTCCCTTGTGGAGAACCACGAGGGGTGCAGTGATTTCTTTCTGCCCCAAGCATTTGATGTTCAGCACAAAGGTGGCAAACGAGAGGAGGCATTGCTTTGGGATCAGCTGCATTGCTGTGATGGTGACATCAGTGCAATGCAGAAAAATGCAGCAAGTAATTCAGAGCCATCTTTTACCATCTGTCCTTGCTTAGTAGTGCTGGACTTGGTTCCATAACTACAACTTATGAATGCAGTGCTGTGGAGCTAAACTCAAAACTGAGACACATTAAATGTATATGCTCATGATAAAAAATGTCAGTGTGTTGTCTCTTAATGGGGTTTTTTTGAATGATTGAGGAAATTTCACTGTTTCTGAAATAATTACTTCTTATTTTAGACTTCCAGAAACACCCTAGGTGCAGCACTTATTTCTACAAGAAACCTCCATGCCTCCAAAATGTGCTTTCAGAAAACTGGTGAGTCTGAGAAAGGTCTTCATATAACAGTGTGGTTTAAGAACTTGCTCTATCAGACAAAACAGAATTTGAATATGGTGTGTGTGTCAGTTGACAGAACACTTGAGGACATTTATGTACTTACAGTATTTTAACAGTGAACTGTTACATGGTCACATCCAGCAGACTTCACTTTAATAACTTCAAATTATGCCCAAACCAAGGAGTGGTCACATGTCAACTTACACAGTTTGCCTGCTTCATGAGGATTCGATTCAGAATTATCTTATTCTGATATTTAGAACTCTTGCAGAATTATTTGGAAAAAATGCCTCTAACTCTAGTTTCCTGTCTTGTTTGTAACAGTATGAAGGAACAGATGACTTTCCCAGGCCTGCCAGGGTTTGACCTTGTGTCCTTGAGCATAACTTTTTTGCTGCCAGCATTTTGGTGTTTAGAGAAAACAGCAGCACTGCATAGCTGTGTTTTTGATAGTGGTTCACGTACAATTTTTGAAGTGGTTTAGGGTTATTAAAGGTATTATTAGGAAATAGAAGTTTCACAATTTTATTTACTATTTCCTAGCTGAGAAAATAAAGGGTTGTTGGAGGTACCCTGACAAACAAATTTGATGAATAGGGATAATACATTTTTACAGCTTATATTGAACAACTTGCTTCTTAAATGTATCAAGTTTCTTTAAATGTATTTGGATCTTGGATTACAAATCAGTTGACAGGGTGTTTTGATGCCTCCAGTCTAAGTAACTGCTCTGCAAGTGGAGAGAGCATGTCTGTTCTGATCTTAAGACTAATTATTTAATCTAATTACTTTCTAGGGGGAGAGATTGCTAATAGTGTAGGACATAACGAAGGACACTAGTAACTAAACAGCCATCAATGTTTTCATTGAAGCTGTCTTGTAATGATGTGTTGAAGCTGCTTTTATTAGCTGAGAATACAGAAGCTGCTATTTATCTTATACATCTAGCACGTTGCTTGCTAGACGTCGTGGCATACCAGAGAAAGGGCACCTTGGCCTGTGAATTCAAGACAAGCTTACTGAATTTATATCTTGACTTCATGTGCTAAATCTGGTGTGAAACATCTCTTTCCAGGTTCTGCTGAGGTATCCTCTATTCTTGAGGAACGTATTTTGGGAGCTGACACCTCTGCTGAACTTGAGGAGACTGGCCGTGTGCTCTCAATTGGTGATGGTATTGCCCGTGTGTATGGCCTAAGAAATGTTCAAGCAGAAGAAATGGTTGAATTCTCTTCTGGACTCAAGGTAAGCTTTCGCTAAAGCAGATTTTTTAGCTTAGAAATATATTTTAAAAAAGACTTTAAAAGGAGAATGAGACTATGCTTGGAGGTACCCATATGGACCTCTTGCAAACTTCATTGCAACTTTAATAAGTAGTAACTAGTTGAAATAATACTGCAAAAAGCAAATATTCTTTGAATTCATAACACTTTGCTTTCAGTATCTGGTTCCTGGCTAACATTTGAGTTCTATGTGTCTTTGTCTAGGAAGTAGAAAAACTAATCTGGCACTGGATTTTTTTCTTTGTTTTCAGACTGGCTTTTTTGTTTACTGTTGAGTAATAGCCTCTCTGCTTCAATAGTGTGCAATTTGCTGACTTCTTGTAGGTCTAAGAGTAGACTAGAATTAAAAAGCTGTCTGACTGTTCTGAGAGTACTGCAACAGCTTTTCCAATATTTTAATGACCTACCTCACCTTGGACAGAGAACAAGCTAGTGCTTTTCCCTCATCCAATTCCTAGGTTAGAGATAAATGTTGTATTTGAACCCTGCTTATCCTTTCTGTTCTGTTTAGAGAGATAAATGACAATGCTAGACTGCTTCAGTATAATTATGTGGTAAGTTGAAGGCTTAGGCAGGTTTTCTAACCAATATGGAAGAAAATAGATGCACTGTTCATAAATGCAGAACATTGACTATTGTTACAAATAAGATTGAGGTAGATTATGTAGGATATTCTACACTGTAGAATGATCACATTGGTATTAAACTGTGACAGTTTTTGTAGACATCTGTATGTGTTTTCTCAGGATAATGTGATCTTTGTCCTAGGGTATGTCATTGAATTTGGAGCCCGACAATGTTGGTGTTGTCGTGTTTGGTAATGACAGACTGATCAAGGAGGGGGATGTTGTGAAGAGGACTGGTGCCATTGTGGATGTTCCAGTTGGGGAAGAGCTGCTGGGCCGTGTTGTAGATGCCTTGGGCAATCCAATTGATGGGAAGGCAAGTGTAACTAGGTGTTTACTACCTCTGCTATGTATCTATGTGGTACAGACTGCAACAGTTTCTTTCCTCTTTTTTAAGGGTTCTATTGCATCTAAGACACGTAGGAGAGTTGGCTTAAAGGCCCCTGGGATCATTCCCAGAATCTCTGTGCGTGAACCTATGCAGACTGGGATTAAGGCTGTAGACAGCTTGGTGCCCATTGGTCGTGGCCAGCGTGAACTGATAATTGGTGACAGGCAGACCGGGTAAGTTAAATGTCCAAGCCAAAAAATGTTTCCTTAAACAGAGACTTGAGTGCAGTGAGCACCAGTGTACAGAGCTGAACACAAAACTGTGTAGAGGTTGGGAGAACTGTAGGCAGCTTAATTTATCAACCTCTGTGTTACTCAGGAAAACTTCAATTGCAATTGATACAATAATCAACCAAAAACGATTTAATGATGGAACAGATGAGAAGAAGAAGTTGTACTGTATCTATGTTGCAATTGGCCAGAAGAGATCTACTGTTGCTCAGCTGGTGAAGAGGCTCACTGATGCAGGTACAGATTTTTGAAAATGGTTGAGCCTGGCAACTAGTGACATCCTGTTCTCATTATAATGCTGAATAGTGCTGTGACTTCTAGCTGCAACTATAGACAAGAATTATTCTTTTATTAAACGAGTAAACTACTTGCTTTTGTGGATGAGAACCTTTCTAGGTATCGGGGGGGGAAACCCCTCATTTTTGCTACATTGCATTAGAAGATTATTTTGAGGTCCCAAAACTGCTGAATTGCTTCTGGAAAAGTCAGGGCATGTTTTTTTTCTTAGCAGAGTTGAGAGCTTCCTCTTGGTAGTCACACAGGCCTGGTGACAAAGCTATGGCCTAGAAGTATTTATGGACTTGATGTGTTTCATATGCATGTAAGTCAGTGTGAATGGCAGTTACAAATTTAAGTAGAGAGACTTTACTACCCAAACATAAGGGATTAAATGATAGTGCCTTTTCAGAAACAGTGATCTCATTGACCAAGGCTGCATATGTAACAGAGCTTGCAAGAGATCAGGCACCTTACCTCTTTGCCTGCTGGTCAAGCAGAGTCATACCTAGCAGGAAATAAACCCCCCACATTTTAGGACAATAATTTATTTGGGACTGTGAAACAAAGGGTAGTATTGCCTTGCAGCAACCAGGAAACCATGGACTTTCAAGCTGAGTTAGTTCTAGAACAAAATTGTGTCTTAATTAAAGTTTAAACTTCATTTTAAATGGGAAAGAAGTCTGCGAGTGTTAGACATTGGCTGCCATGGACTTGCTCTTGAAACTTCTTGAGTTAGTTGAGCTAACAGGCATGTTACAGTGGGCTTTCCTGTAACAATGTAATGATGCTCTCTGGGCTTGCTTCAGCAACTTAGTACTTTGTGTGTGTTGTATTTGCTGATTACAGGCATGATGAGGTAATATACTCAGTGGTATGTGTCTCCCAATTCTTTCCAGATGCCATGAAATACACTATTGTAGTATCTGCCACAGCATCCGATGCAGCACCCCTTCAGTATCTGGCTCCCTATTCGGGCTGCTCCATGGGGGAATACTTCAGAGACAATGGAAAACACGCATTGATCATCTATGATGACTTGTCCAAACAGGTCAGGAAACATTGTTTATAGGCCTCATAGTCCTAACGTTGGTGTTTGTAGCTGTAAGATCACCTCAAGTTTAGAAATTCAAAATGTTAAATGAGCTACTGAGGTCTGAAAGCTTTCTTGATACCATGCAGGCTGTTGCCTATCGTCAGATGTCACTGCTGCTGCGTCGTCCACCTGGTCGTGAAGCCTACCCAGGCGATGTGTTCTACTTGCACTCTCGCCTGCTGGAGAGAGCAGCCAAAATGAATGATTCCTTTGGAGGCGGCTCTCTGACTGCCTTGCCTGTCATTGAAACTCAGGCTGGTGACGTGTCTGCTTACATTCCAACCAATGTCATCTCCATCACTGATGGACAGGTAAGACTTCTTCACATCCCAGTGTACTTCTGTGTAATTTATTGGCAGGTCTCTGAGGAGGCTTCCAGGCTCCTGACCAAGATAATAAAACAATTCTCTCCTACAGATTTTCTTGGAAACTGAGTTGTTCTACAAAGGTATCCGTCCAGCCATCAATGTTGGTCTGTCTGTGTCCCGTGTGGGTTCTGCTGCTCAGACCAGGGCTATGAAGCAGGTAAGCATGAAACTACTGCTCCTTCTCTTGCTAGAGATGAGCAGTGCATAGGCCTTCCAACCCATTTTACTCTAAAGAGCTGTGAATAGAGAGGGAATAATAAAGCTTTGGGTTCATTAGTGTTATGAAACTATAAAAGAACAAACTGGGGATCTCTTTGATATTTCCATTGCATGTTGAGAGAGGCAGGGGACAAAGTAAAATAGTATCTGCATAAAGATGTAGGATAAAGTTTCAGTATGCTGAGCTGGGTACTGATCTAACTAGAAATAGAGAATGTTCTCTTAACCCCATACTTTTACTCCATATATGGAATTAAAGAGGTTTAATATCAGTGGTCACTGTTTTGGGGGAGCCATGCTTTTATTAAAAGGTGGGATTTTTAGAAATGCATATAATCACAGAATATGCTGAGTTGGAAGGCACCCAAAAGGATCATGGAGTCCAACTCCTGGCCCTGCACAGGGCAATCCCCAAGAGTCACACCATGTCCCTGAGAGTATCATCCAAACGCTTCTTGAACTCTGTCAGGCTTGGTGCTGTGACCACTTCCCTGGGAAGCCTGTTCCAATACCCAGCCACCCTCTGGGGAAAGAACCTTTTTCTAATATCCAACCTAAACTTCCACTGACACAACTTCAGGTCATTCCCTTGGGTTCTGTCACTGGTCCCCACAGAGAAGAGCTCAGTGCCTGCCCCTGCTCTTCCCTTCATGAGGAAGTTGTAGACTGCAATGAGGTCTCTGTCTCCTCCAGGCTGAACAGACCAAGGGACCTCAGCTGCTTCTCATACAGCTTTCCCTTAAGGCCTTTGACCATCTCTATTACCCTCCTTTGGCTGCTCTCTAATAGCTTAATGTCTTTCTTATGTTGAGGTGCCCAAAACTGCACACAGTATTCAAGGTGAGGCCACACCAGTGCAGAGCAGAGCAGGACAATCACCTCCCTTGACTGGCTGGTGATGCTTTGCTTGATGCACTCCAGGACACAGTTGCCCCTCCTGGCTGCCAGGGCGCTGCTGACTCATATTCAACTTGCCATCAACCAGGACCCCCAGGTCCCTTACCACAGTGCTGCTTTCCAGCTTCTCATTCCCCAGTCTGTATGTACATCCAGGGTTGTCCCATTCCAGGTGCAGAATCCAGCACTTTCCCTTGTTGAACTTCATATGGTTGGTGATTGTCCAGTCCTCTAATTTGTCAAGGTCTCTCTGCAGGGCCTCCCTGCCTTCAAGGGAGTCAACAGCTCCTCCCAGTTTTGTGTCATCTGTAGACTTGCTTAGTATCCCCTCCAGTCTTGTGTCCAAGTCATTTAATCATCTGTTAGAATACTGAGATTCACTTGTCTGGTATGGAAGGCAAAGCTGACTTGTGACAACTGTCACCTGAAGATAATCTGCAAACTCCTAAACACATTTAAAAGGTGATCAAACTCAGTCTGATCTGTATCTTGTGTTGTAGGTGGCAGGTACCATGAAGCTGGAATTGGCTCAGTATCGTGAAGTAGCTGCCTTTGCCCAGTTTGGCTCTGATCTGGATGCTGCCACACAACAGCTGCTGAACCGTGGTGTACGTCTGACAGAGCTTCTCAAACAAGGACAGTATGGTGAGTGTCTTGAATTTAACAAGTGCATTTCATATAAGTCTCTTCTGCTAATGAGATTTGTCTTTGTGGCAGCATTTACTATGTCCATTCTGTGCACATGGTAAATGCAGACTTACTCGAACCATGTTGTATATGTGCATTTGATTTTCAAAGAAAGGACTGTGTAGTACTGATGTGTCCTGACATGAGAGTTACTTGATGGAATGAGTGCTCTCTTTTCTGCAGTTCCCATGGCTATTGAAGAACAGGTTGCAGTCATCTATGCTGGTGTAAGAGGTCACTTGGACAAACTGGAGCCCAGCAAAATCACTAAATTTGAGAGTGCTTTCCTAGCTCATGTACTGAGCCAGCACCAGGCCCTCCTCTCCACAATCAGGTATGATGATTTATCTTGCTTCATTCCAAGGGTATTGACTTGATGGCTGGAGTGCAGATAATGGTCACTGAACTGTTAATTTAGTGTATCGCAGAACATCAGGCCTGTACCAGAACTGGAAGTTAAATGAGCCTTCCTGCTGTCTAGAGCTCAGCTTCATGACTTTAGTTCTTAGGAAATCCAGATGATGCTTAAAATGGAGAAGGGGTGTTATGTTAATGGTACAATTTCATGCATCAAACAGAAATGCTTTAATTCATTTGCTAATTTTGTTAGAAATGGGAAGGTTTGTTGGGAAGCTTTTTTTCTTTGTCTTAGGGATTGACCATATATCTACTTCTGCATCAGAAGTTTAACTAAACTCTTTCAACAGGACTGAAGGGAAGATCTCTGACCAGACAGAAGCTAAGTTGAAGGAAATAGTCACAAGTTTCCTGGCTACTTTTGAGGCATAAACTTAAAACTGTTCAAACAGACCAGGCTCTTGTGCTCCAGCTCCATCAAAGATTTAAAAGTATGTGTGACTTGAATGTACAGATGTCAATGAGAATAAAAGTTCCCATGTAAAAAGGCTCGTATATTCTGATTGCCTTCTGATTGGCTGCTTGCACCTTTAAAACCACAGAGGACTCCCCATGGCACACACTTGCTTAAAGGGACTCTGAAAAATCAGGGACATCTTAACTCCTCAAGTGGATCAAACTCTCCTTACATGAACAAGGAGGAGTAGCAGTTGGGTTCTGTGGCTATGACTGCAGTTCCCATCGTGACAGACCTGAGGGTTGCTCTTCCAGTGTTCATACTTCTTGCCAGGCAGCTGATCTTTGAGAAAGGCATGCAGCTGGGGAAGCAGTTTAGGCTTTCTTGTGGTGGTAACTAGTTGGACCTCACAGGAATCTCTAACAGCCTGATACTGTGACAGAGTATTAGAATTGCTGTCTAACCCATCCTGGTGCCTGGCTTTTGGAAGATGGGTTCTCTTGGAACTGAGGTCCTTGTGTCTCAGGACAACTTCACATTTAGCTGTTAAAGTAGTAACTGCTAGAGGATTTAAAGGCTACCATCATCTGTAGTTTACTCTAGTTCTGTCAGTAAACTGTCAGTAAGCATTTAGTGGGTTGGAGGGAGGGAGGTTATATACCAGAGTATTGCTTTAATTTCCCAACTTCTGCATGCCATGTGTTAGACCTATCTGGGATGTGGGAAAGTTCAAAGTTGCTCTGCTTTGTGTGGTGTATTCAACTTCACCTGGTACACTGGAGCTCAGTCCTTAATCCTTGGTGAGTTTTTATACCGCAGTTAACTGTGATCAGGACTGTTCTTGAGGCTGTTCACTCTGTCCCCAGTTAACTTCCTTCACAACAGCATCCTGCCTCCCTGTTCAAACCTGCTGTGTTACAAGGAGCTGGAAGCATTCTCACACAGTTCCAGGCTAACAAGCTTCTCTGTTAATGGCCTGAGTGCTTTGAGATTGTGAGCTCTGCAGTACAGAAAAAAAAAACAAAAAACACTTTTAGTCCAGGAGTCTTGGACATCTTTCTGGGAAGAGTTGGCATGTTAGAGTAGGGAGGCCTGGGAAGGTCATCTATTCCTTCATACTGTTAAAAACAAGACAGGAAACTGGAATTTGAGGCAATTTTCTTCAAATTATTCTGTAATAGTTGAAGTCTTCCAGGGTAGATCCTCTGGTCTTTCACCCTCTTGTTTCTTCTAAGCACAGCTCCAGAAGAGGTGATTGAGGGATGCTTCACAGGTGTGAAGGAATACTGTTGTGGAGCATTTTTGCTCTGGCTGCCCAACATCACTTGTCCTTTCTAGGAGAGCTATTACAGCTTGTGACTTTGTTCTTGCACAGTAACTAAACTTCAGTTACTACTTGGTGTTGCTGTGCCATGTTTACTTACATGCTGTTGTAGTTAAAAAGTGAAGTTCAGGTGTGTCTATGCAGTTTTGGACTAAGACATGTATTTCTAGTAACATAAGAGATTAAATATTCTTAAGTTCTGATTTTTGCCTTGTTGCTGCTGTGGTGTAGGAAGGTGATAAATTCCTCATTAAAGCATCATGTGGTAAATACATCCAGTCTGGTCAGAGTGAAGGTCAGTGGGACTGGTTTCAGAGGATGGGTGCTGAGCAGTGCCATGAGCTCCCTTGGCCATGGGGGGTGGAGTTAGAAAGCTAAGAAATAGTGAGTGGAATCACAGAATGGTTTGGGTTGAAAGGGACCTTAAAGATCCATTTAAGTTCCAAGCCCCTTGCCCATGGGCAGGGACACCTTCTACTAGACCAGGTTCCTCCAAGCCCTATCCAACCTGGCCTTGAAGACTTTCAGGGATATGGGGCATCTACAGCTTCTCTGAGTAACCTGTGCCAGGGCCTCACCACACTCACAGTCAAGAATTTCTTCCTAATACCAAATCTAAACCTGCTCTCTGTCATTATGAAGCCATTCATCCTTGTCCTGTCACTCCATGCCCTTGTAAAAAGTCTTTCTCTGACTGTTGTAGCCCCTTTAGGCCATTGATGCCTCAGAGATTTTTGGATTTTTTAACTTTTGTAGATTTTAGAAGTAGTTGTGTAGTAAATGTAGATTTTAATGTAGCTGTATTATATCCCTTAACATAGCAGTTTACACATACCCAGCTCTGTTACCCCATTCCATATCAATCCCTCTAAATTCCGCTAGCGTGTTTAGTCTTCAAGGTAGAATTGTAAACACCTCTGTTTAAGAACATCGCACCCTAGGCCTGGACCAGAAGATATCATGCAGACAGAGCAACCTTCAAGCCCAGAACTTTGGAGGAGCTCCAAGGACTGTACCTGCTGTGAAGATGAGGAAGAAGGGGTCCCAAAGACCCCAAACCCAATTCCTGAGGGGGCATGTCAGGGGGCAGAACTGGGGGGTGGATAGATCTGGGATTGGATAGACCTTATTATAAAATCATAGAACCACTGTCTGGGTATGCACATGTTGTGTGTATTCCCCTGGGCCTGAGGCCTTATTAAAGGACCCGCTCTTTTATACACTAAATTGGCCTGTAGTCTTTTTCTCTGTGGTCTCTTTAGGCAACACTATGATGGTGTGGATTTGTAATGAGGGTTTGTGCCCTCTTGGGAATGGGCACAGGGTTAGTCTGGCTAAATCAGCCTCAGGTAAAAATTAAGCAGATTTGTTTCCATAAGTGGAAAATGCTTGTTTTTACACTACTGTTTTAGCTGTCCTTGTGTTAAAGCAGAGACAGCAGGTCAGGGCAGCAGGTGTGATTCAGACTTTCCAGCACAATGTCCTATCTCAGCTGCTTTCATCTTTTTTCATTGCTTACCTGGCATCTCCTCTTGGGCAGTGGCCCATGATAAGCTATGAGTAAGGACACAATGTGTATTGTGAAGGAGGGTTTTGTCTTATGAGAAGTGGCAGAGGGAGCTGGGGGTGTTTAGCCTGGAGAAAAGGAGGCTTAGAGGGACCTTTTTGTGTTCTACAACTACCTGAAAGGAGGTTGTAGCCAGGTGGGAGTTGGTCTCTTCTCACAAGTGATAGGATGAGAGGAAATGGCCTCCAGTTGCACCAGGGAAGGTTTATATTGGATATTCTTCACTGAAAATGTGGTCAGGTATTGGAACAATCTGCCTAGGGAAGTGGTAGAGTCACCATCTGTTGTGGTTTGATCCTGCCACTGCCTCTCCAGGCAGTCTCTGCCCACATTCTCCACCAAAAATGTCATGGGTTTGCTCTGGGCTAATTTTTCTCTCACCCCCCCCAATTGCTATAAGCTGAGAAAATGTTTATGCAGACAAAAGAGATCTGATTTGGGAAAATAATATTATTTATTACTAGCAAGACAAAAACTAAAGAACTATATCTACAACAATTCTAATTAGGTAAAAGTACTATGTATTTACAGAAATACTCCTCCCCCCTTTGTATCAGTTCAGGAGGAGCAGTCTCTTTCTCTCCTTCCGGAGCTCCAGGTCTTTTAAATAACTTTGCAGCACTCAAAAGTTCTTCTTATCTCTAGAACAACAACTTCAATTCGTTGTAGCTGGAACTGTTTCTCTTTCTCTCTCTCTTCTATGTTGGCCTCAGGGCTGGGCCTACCCCCCTCCTGGGCTAAGAC
>JAYRBT010000086.1:563137-586865 GCA_036023395.1 Myiotriccus ornatus
ACCAAAAGCAATAAAAATGAGTGATGCAAAAAAAAGCCCCAATTGCTTGCCATCAGCTGACTGATGCCCAGCCAGTACCCAAGCAACTGCAGCTCCAGCAAAACTCCCCCCTCCCCCCCCAGTTTATATACTGGGCATGACATTCTATGGTATGGAATATCCCTTTGGTCAGTTTGGGTCAGCTGTCCTGGCCATGCTCCCTCCCAGCTTCTTGTGCACCTGCTCACTGGCAGAGCATGAGACACTGAAAACTTCTTGAGTAAGCAACATCCAAAACATCAGTGTGTTATCAACATTATTCTCATACTGAATCCAAAACACAGCACTGTACCAGCTACTAAGAAGAAAATTAACTATCCCAGCTGAAATCAGGACAATCTCTCTGAAGCAATTAATGTTAAATGACATATAAAGTTGGAACTCCAACTCTGAAACTCAACCCTGTGTATTCAGTAACTCGAAGATATACAGAGAGATAGCACTTAAGACACTTTTCACTTGCATTTGGAGAAGAGAGACCACTATTTCAGCTCTAAATCAAGCCTCATGGGAATATGCAAACAGTTTAACCCCTGGATAGTTGCACACAATGGACATAGAGCCAAACGTTTTGCTATATTGGGGAGTCTGGACTGTGACTTGCAGGTATGACAGAGAGGAATTTAAAAAAAATTAAATTAGCTATGTAATCTGAGTACCCTTCAGTACAAAGCCGGGATGAGCGGGCCTCGCGTGTGCACCTATGGTACCTCTGGTGCTGAGGGGTCATTCCTGTGAATGTGGACACCATCTCCGCTCGCTGGTGTCTCGGCCAAGACCCGGCCCAGGACCCAAGGCAGAGACCAGGCCGTCATGCTCCCTGACAACCGTTGCCAGGCAGCAAACGCGCAACTGCGCTCGCGAGAGGCGGGGAGCAGTCCCTTCCACGCTGAACGCCACCTCTATAAAACCATGGGGACTCACCCGGAAGAGCTTCTATTAAGGGCGGTACTAGGGGCCGTGGTTGCTTTTGATAGCGCAGCGCTCTTCCTCAGTTAGGTTTCTCTGTTGTGATTGGTTGGCGCCGAAGACATCTTCTTTCCGGTTCTGTGCCTGCTGGCCTCTGACGTGGGGCTTGCCCTCTTTCCACCCGGCTCAAACTCTATTAGTTCGCACTGCACGCTGAGTGATGCTGTCACGGGGCTCTGGAACTACGGGACTGTGGAGGTGGCTGACGCTGCTCCTGGTATCTTGTGCAGTATGGGCCTCCGAAATCACTTTCGAGCTGCCTGACAACGCCAAACAGTGTTTTTACGAGGAAATTGTCCAGGGTACTAAGTGCACCCTCGAGTTTCAGGTACTCCGTGCTTCCCTCGGCCCCCGGGGAGTCTCTTGTTATTTCACTTTTGCCGTTAGTATTAGAGGCTTAATACCTGTATAAATTGGTGGGCACTCAAACTATGTTATGCAAACAGCTTATCTGAAGTGTTGCTTCTAGTGCTTGGTGCCTCTGAACAAATCGTTATAGCATATGTTTGAATGGATATTTACGTATTTCAAATAAAATGTCTATTATTTTAGAAAGCTTCTGTATGCATATAAAAGGAATGTGCCTTTGGATAAAAGTTTCTTCATCCTTCAGGATGCTTTATCTTAAAGGCAAGAAGCTTGGAGCAAGGATTACATTTAACTACTAGCCTGAGAGTTATCAGAATCACATTACAGAGTAGTAAGCTATGAATACCTAAACTGCTAGTTGCTCTTGCAGTGGAGATAGAATAGCTAGTGTGATTCTACAGAAGGACATGTTATCAATCAACAATAATCAAAGACTGACAATGCTCAAGGCAATCATATGAAGTTTTGAGTTATTTGTAGATATGTTTTGAACATGCTGGTGTTGGAAAGAATTACTGTCATTAATTGTGCAGGAGCAAGGCAGCAGAACCTCCAGAACATTGCTCTGTTGATGTACACATATGAAAATGAGTCAGGCTGTAATACCTGTTCTACTGAACATGTGCCATTTCTGCAACATAAAGCAGCTTGACCTAATAGGCTAGTTGGACAGTTTAGGTCATACATAAAAGAGCTGGTTTATTGCATTTTGGCAGTCTCAACTTGCTGAATAAATGGTATGGATGGGCTTGTGGATATAGTAAATTACTAATTTATTACAGTTATGTCTTTGCCCCATCAAATTTCATCTACTCTAGCCTTTGCTATAGTACCAGTATCTTAAAATGAAGTAACTAAAGCTTCCTTGGTAAACTGTTAGAAAATGTAGTTGATGTTACATATCCTCAATTTAAAAGATCTTATTTTGAATTGTTCTGTGAGTCCTTCATAGGATGAGGATTTTTTTTTTTTTCAAACTTACATTGAAAGATTCTTAAATTAATGGATTTTATTTTAAAACATTTGTCAGATCAAACAATTTGCAACTCTATCTCAGAGTGCGCTAGCTGGATGTTTGTTCTGCTTAAGACAATTTCTTGGTTTTTTTTCAGGTGATCACTGGAGGTCATTATGATGTTGACTGTCGGTTGGAAGGTCCTGATGGTGCTGTATTATACAAAGAGATGAAGAAACAATATGATACCTTCACATTTACTGCATCCAGAAATGGAACATACAAATTCTGCTTTAGCAATGAGTTCTCGACTTTCACACACAAAACTGTGTACTTTGATTTCCAGGTTGGAGAAGATCCACCACTGTTTCCTAGTGCGAACAGAGCAACTGCACTTACTCAGGTAAAATATTGTTGGGTTTGACAGCAACTGTTAGGTGGAGGGAATGGTTTTCAAATTCAACTACATTAGACATCTATATTGCTGTTGAAAATGAATGGGCTGGAGCATCTTTAAAATAAACCCTATTACTAAAAGTGAATGTTTTCTGAAAATTAGGACTTATAGACTGCAGAGCTGAGGAGGAATTACCAAGTGTTTAAGTGGAAATTAGGGAAAATTTACAGCGGCCTAAAGTTTAGGGGAATTTTTTTATGCCACGGTTCTATATCTAAGTGTGGATTTTATAAAGGGTAAAATATCAGTGGATCAGGGTTTTCAAATTTCCTGAACTTTGGAGAAACTTTGAGAACAATTTGGTTTTATATTAAAATAGTTTAGAGTCTTTTTTGAGGGAAAGACTTGAATGGTTGATCTCTTATGTAACTGTCACTTGTAAAATTGGAAGAGAATTCTAGCAAATTACACAAATGAACAAAATCAGTCATACTTAACTGGTTTCTAGATATGTCATTTATAAGATATTTAAGTGGCAAAGCAGTACTCTTGCTCCAGACTTATTTTCCTAATTTTTCTCTTTCTTCATAATTTTAGTTTTACACCACTTCTGCCCAAACTAAATCAGCCAACTTAACTTGGAACAGTAACTTCATGAATTCTAACATTCTTACACTATAATTGTTTCTAAACTGTACTTTAAACAACCATTTTAGTATGCTGGATGTTACCACTATTTTACTAGTTTGAACTCAGTGGTAGAAATGCCACTTGCCAAATATCCATTTTACTCACTTGAATTTACTCCATGTAGGTCTGCAGTGGCTAAAGACTTGTAATGAGTAGGTGACTTGCTGTGAATTCAGAATTCTTATCTCCTTCTGATCACCTTTCTCTTCTGCTTTATGTTGTCTTTTGATTCTTGATCATGTAGCTCCCTTTCTCCCTGCACTTTCTTTAGTCTCCATTCTGTGCACTGTTATATCTTTGGGGTTTTTTGTGTATTAGCGTGTGGGGGGGTGTTGTTGGTTGATACTTTGGTACCAGTAGAGGGTATTGAGAACACAGAACATGCAGATTCTAGATCCAGCATCTTTGCAGGCTGTGGGAGAAGTTATAAGAAAAAGTTTATCACTGGGTTATAGCATAAATAATGCAAATCAGATCTTTGGGAAAGGGGAAGTTAACTTTCAAAGCAAAACACATCTTTGGTAAGTAGGTTCTCCATTGCAATTTTCTTGAGGCTTGTAGTATGACCAGATTTGGGCAGACTTTCACAGGGACTGTAAAAGGTAAATCCCCGAAACTAGACTTTATTTAAGATCCTTGCTGCAGAGTAGGGGAGGGCTCCATAATTTAGCAGTGAAACAAATGGCAGAACTTAATGCAAATCTCTTCCTGAATTTTGTTTAGAAGACTATCTTGGACTTTTTCAGACACCTGTCCTGAAAGTCATGAACTTGAAAAGTTGATTTGACACAGATATAACTGACAATTGTTTTTATTAGGGTGTCAAACACTTGATTTATAATAGATTATGCTTTTGATATTCAGGAAATAATGATTTTTAGGGGGATAGCCAGTTAGTTAGTTGTTCTAAAATTTAAGTATTTTGAAGATATTCATTAATTTCTTGATGGTCAAAAGACAATCATGGGTGTTGACTCACTTTCAGAAGGTAAACTGAAAATGGAGGAGCTTTATGTGTATCTAGGTATTGGAAAGCCTGTAGTACATATATTGAAAAGGTTTAAGATTTTTCAGGTTAGAAAAGGGAATGTGATTTTTATGAAAGATGACACATTTAGTTGGGAAATTTGGTCTTGAGTGTTTATTATATAAATATGGTAGGGAGCATCCAGGAACACTGAAAGATAAGAGTTCTCTTTTATCTAATCACTTTTTACATATGTGACTAATAGAAGGGTCTCCTGCCAAAAGAACATGTTGAAGTCAGCAACCTAGATTTCAGGCTTCTGTGAAACTGAAGTTTGGGTATTATGCGATGAAGAATCACAAACTTGTGAAATCTAAAAGTGTTTTAATATCTACTTTGCAAATATTAATTATATAAGTAACTTACTAGCTATATAGATCTGGAGAAAGATTTACTGCTTGTTTTACTGATGTATGTGGAATTAGCAAATGTTGTATCACTGACATATTTCAATACAGTGTTTATATTTACTTTTGAACCCAAACATGCATGAATTTTAATATTCAGTTTCTGGCTCTTAGAGTGCATTACTTTGTATTACATCTGCAGTTTTGCACACTTTGGTTCTTAAGTCAGTCACATCCCTGTGTGTAAAATTTGATTGATATGTTAGATTTATAGTATTTCAGTCTGACAGTGGGCTGAGTTAATCTTTCATTTGTAAAGCTATGTGAATCCTAATTTTAAATATCAAATCACAGAACAAGCATTAGAAGGATTCTTAATTGAACATGTGTATTAATTTGCTTCTCTAGATGGAGTCTGCGTGTGTTTCAATTCATGAAGCTCTGAAGTCTGTCATTGATTATCAGACTCATTTCCGGTTGAGAGAAGCACAAGGCCGCAGCAGAGCAGAGGATTTAAACACAAGAGTAGCCTATTGGTCAATAGGGGAGGCAATGATTCTTCTTGCAGTTAGTATTGGGCAGGTATTTCTCCTCAAAAGCTTCTTCTCAGATAAAAGAACCACAACAACCCGTGTTGCATCATAACTGGTAATGATAATGCTTCGGGTCATTGTGCTATTCACTTGTGAAATTACCAATCTCCAATTAATTGTAAGTACAAGGAACTATATATATGAAACATCTAAATATCTACCCCTCCTCATTGATTAAAATTGCAAAACATACTGCAAAAGTTATGAAAGGGACACCCAATTTGAAATATAGAGTAAACTTAATGTTTTTTACTTGTATTAAATATCTGGCAATATCCAGCCTCTCTTTGGTTTTGCTGATTTTAATCCAAATTGGGTTTGACTTTACTGATATGATTACCCATCTGTGCTATAGTACTTTAAAAGAATTCACCAATCTAGACTCTGATGTGAAAGACAATACTCATGAACATTTGATTTGACTTCAATTTTTGGGCTGAATATATTTGATTTATAAGCTAATGTGATGATCTGTAGTTGTGAGATGTATTGCACTGTTTTGATTTGCTGTAAAAAAAAAAAAAATCCAATTATATCCTTTGCTTATCTGTAAAACCATTGCAAGCTTGATACTACATAATGGTGCAAATTCTCTACCTGCCTGGTAAATATCTACCTTCAAAACCTGCTAAATTTTATAATTGAGTGTATTTGCTTAAACACAATTTTCTACATTAAAATATAATGCATTTCCTTTTTTACAATGTTTTACTAAACTTCTAAACTGAGAATGTTTGAGAAATATGCTTTCTCTATTCAAAAATTTTAAATCTCCAGGTTGTTTTTAAAAATGCAATAAAATGGGGAATATTTTAACTTTGTTACTGAAGCTATGTAATCTCTGTACTTGTGCTGCTGCTTGTCACATTTAAGACCAGAGATAGTTTGTTTTATATCAAGCACTACAGCACCAGCACTAGTTATATTGCATCCATTAGGCACATGCAAAGCTTTTAATTAAATTGTTTTCCTATTAAGAAGCCAATTTAATACTAATACTGCATTGTGTCAGTGCTGTGTACTTTATTTCCCTGTTTGGTGCACTGATACATTATGACCTTGTGCATGCAATTGCTGCTCTTTTCTGTTAGTCGTCAAAAATGTTTTAAATGTTTTGTGGTATCTTTTTGTGTGATCTTGGACCCATTTTTAAGTGCACACAAACAAAACTAAGATAAAAAAATTGAGTTACTAATTCTAATTAAAAAATTCTCCACTTAAACTAGTTTTCAGGAAGCAGAGAAAGAATGCTAAATTGTCATTAATTGCCTATATTATTTTCCATTAAAAAGTTGAAAGGATTTACACGTGCACTTGGACACTGAATAATCAATCTAAGATGACCTAAGATGACTTTAAAATGTTGTGGTAGTTAAAAAAAAATACTGCTTATCTCTTTTGTAAACCGATAACCTACCCTTTCAGAACTGAAGAAAACAACTTTAAGACTTCAAAAATTAGTTAAAAGGTCACAGGGGTAATAAAAAGCTTAATATTATATTTATAATAATGTATGTCTTACTATCTTATATTGAACTTGCAGTATTGCAGTTCCATTTTTGAGGTACAAGCTTCCCTGAAATTGTAACAGAATCTCAAAGATCAAAAACCAAAAACTAGTGCTCTCTTTTTATGCCTGCACACAATGTTCTTGATTGTACCTATATGCTTTATCCTTATGTTTCAGCAACTGATCCTCGGGGTTTGTTTTTTTTTTATTTCATTACAGAAATGGTAATGAAGGGTAATTTATCTGACACTAGCAATTTAGGTGCTAGAGTCAGATAAAAACATGATATAATTTTTAGAGTATCCACTATAATCTTCTGATGCCTGAATATCACTTGAGTAGCTTTAATCACAAAAAAACCCATTTGTTTCAAAAATGGAAGTGGTTTTCCACTAAGTCAGCTCTGTGTACTGTCAAACTTAGTAAACAATGGGGTAAACAAAGTATTATCTGGCTGTCACATACATGTCTCTAATTTTTTAATAAATATTTGAATTTGTTGAATGAGGCTGTTTAGCTCAATATTATTCCTGCTGAGGTTTAGCAGACTTGAATTTTGCATTGAAATTAGGTATGTGAACTAAACCTCTGGTATAATGCTGTATCATCTGCAGCAATAGCTTAAAAAGGCCTTTAATCTGGGGTTATGAAAAATATGCTATACATTTGAAAATCGTGTATATTTTTTAAAACAAGTGATTGGATAGGATATAATAAAACACATGCTACCACTTCAATATGATGAAAAAATCACAAAGCATTTATCTTTTTTTCTTTTTTTTATTTTTTTTTTCTAAAGCTGCATATGTGAATAGTTCAGTTAGTGGTGTGATATGCAATTAAATCGCCCTGTGTTAAATGAGATACAACTGTGTTTGAAGTTGTGAAAGGTTTCAACTATTCCTTTTGTGTTGTTATGTTTGCATAATTTCTTTTCATGTCCTGAAATGTTAGTTGTTGTTTTAGTTTAAAAGGAGGGGGGGGAAGTTTGAATGAGACAAAAAGACCCTGTGAATGTTGTATGGGGAAATACAAATTAATCATAGAATGGTTTGGGTTGGAAGGGACCTTAAAGATCATCTAGCTCCAACCCCCCTGCTAGGGCAGGGAACCTTCTATTAGACCAGGTTACCCAGAGGCCCTTCCAGTCTGGCCTTGAACACTTCCTGGAATGGGGAGTCCACAACCTCTCTGGGCAACCTGTTCCAGTGCCTCACCACCCTCACAGTAGAGAATTTCTTCCCAATATCTACTCTAAACCTGCCCTCCTTCAGTTTAAAGTCACTCCCCCTTGTCTCATCACTGTATGTCCTTGTAAAAATTCCCTCTCCAGCCTATTTGTAGGCCCACTTTAGGTGCTAGAAGGTCTCCCTGGAGCCTTCTCTTCTTCAGGCTGAACAGTCCCAGCTCTCTCAGCCTGTCTTCATAGGAGAGGCGTTCCAGCCCTGCAATCATCTTGGTGGCCCTCCTCTGGACTCATTCCAACAGGTCCATGTCTTTCTTGTGTTGGGGACCTCAGAGCTGGATGCCATACTCCAGGTGGGGCCTCATGAGACCAGAGTAGAAGATGAGAATCACCTCCCTTGACCTGCTGGCTATGCTGTTTTTGATGCAGCCCAGCATGTGGTTGGCTTTCTAGGCTGCAAGTGCACATTGCCGAGACATGTTGAGCTTCTTGTCCATAAACACCCCCATGCTTTTCTCCCCAGTGCTAGTCTTGATCCATTCTCCACCCAGCCTGTACTTGTGCTTGAGATTGCCCCAACCCAGATGCAGGACCTTACCCTTGGCCTTGTTGAACTTCATGAGGTTTCCACAAGCCCACCTCTCAAGCCTGTCCAGGTCCCTCTGGATGCCATCCCTTCCCTCCAGCATGTTGATTGCACCACACAGCCTGGTGTCATTGGCAAACTTGCTGAGGGTACACTCAATTCCACTGTCCATGTCACCAACAAAGATGTTAAACAGTGCTGGTCCCAATACGCTACTTGTCACTGCTTTCCACTTGCACATTGAACTGTTGACTGCAACTCTTCGAGTGCAACCATCCAGCCAATTTTTTATCCACCGAGTGGTCCATCCATCTAATCCATGTCTCTCTAGTTTAGAGAAAAGGATGCTGTGCAGGACAGTGTCAAATGCTTTGCACAAGTCTAGATGGCATCAATTGCTCTTCCCTCATCCACCACTACTGTAACCCTGTCATAGAAGGCCACCAAATTTTTCAGGTGCAACTTGCCTGTAGTGAAGTCATGTTGACTGTCACCCATCCCCTCCTTATTTTCCATGTGCTTTAGCATAGTTTCCAGGAGGATCTGCTCCATGATTTTGCCAGGCACTGAGGTGAGACTGACTGGTCTTTAGTTCCCTCGGTATAATATATATTCACATTCATATAATATATGAATGTAATCTGATTCACTTTTTGGAAGAATAATGCTTCTGAGTGTCGCAGGTAAATTATTAAGAGAAGTCATAATTGTGGAGTTAACTAAAAGGGTTTTATCAATGATTAAATGATGATCAAATGATAATCAATTATTGAATGAAAATTAAATCATAATCAAATCAATAACTGAATGATAATTAAACAGTGATTTAAATGATTATTTGACCAATAATTAGATGGTGACCAAACACTCTACTTACTTACTACACTTCTAATAATTAAGCTATAGCTGGATATATAGACATCAGTAGCATACAATATACTTTTAGGCTTAATGTAAAATGTTGCTTATCTTGTTCTAGATAATAAATGCCTCATAAGAGATCTCTCAAACCCAAGGAGTAACCTTGAAAGGCATCCCTGTTTAAGGGGGTGATCATCGCCACTCTGCTGCCATACAGGAGAGCTCAATGGGCTCAATGGGGCTATGGCTATTTATAGCGTCAAGTGATTGACTCATAGTCAAACCTCCTTTGGTGTATGTGCAGGAGAACAGCAGTTGTAGTTTTGTCTAGTCCCAGCTCAGGCTAGCACTGTTAGCTCCTGATAAGACATGGACTAGGTTCATTATTGTGTTGTGCATGCAAAAATATATCTCCCAAAGAGCAGATTATAATAATATAAAACTTCATTTTGGATCTTGGAGAAAATCATTGTCTCCCCAAGGGATAATGACATGGATTTACCAATTTTTATTCCTACTCTTTCTTTTTGATTATAGGCCTATGTTCAATCTTCCTGTCTAATGCTCGGAGCCTATGCTGGCATCATTTTTTAAACTTCAAAAACCTCCTGACATCATCTCATATATGACACATAAGGGTTGCATTGCTTCTATATATCTCCTTGGCCCCAGCAAGGAAGACAGATTACTCTAACTTCTGATCCATTTTTAACCATATAAGAATTAGTCCATCAACATTATATCTGTAATGATAGGAGCAGTCCTTCTAAAACAAACCAGAATTGCCAAATTTGGAGTTAAGTTTACATTCCTGATCCAGTCGTTTCGGGGACTGACTGATCATTGGACGAATTGTCCATGTTTCAGATGTGACTGCAAATAAAATGGAGTAAACCTGAAGTAAATGTGAACAGAATTATTTGGAAGGGGAACTACTGCTCATGGGAACAGAAAAAATCTCGGTAGCTACACATTAGTTCTATTAACTATAGTATTAATAGGAAGGCATACAATTAGAGTACTGCATATATATGTTGCAAGGTCATGCTGTTCAACAAAAGTGAAATCTGTTTCAGTATTGCCAAGAAAAAAAGAGATTCCTGCCACTGTACAAATGTATTAGTGTATGTATGCATGTCTACACACACCCACAGGCTTTCAGATGAACAAGAACAGTTCATCTACCTTTTATATATGTCATAGATGACAAGGCAGATACTGTGGTTCTTTTAGTGTACCTGTACAGCCTATATGCATTCCTCTTAAGAAGAGATGTATCAAATTAGCACCAAACACGTTTAACAGGCCCTGGGTATGGTGTGGAAAGGAAGCAAATTACCAAGGAACAAATGAGTGTTTTAAGTTTCTTGAGTATGTTAATGAACTGGGAGCACTTAAATGATATAGAAAATAGCCTTTTGAATTTTGGTTTATAGATGTCAGTTGACAGGACTAGACCCAGTTTTGTTCTTGATTAATTCATAATTTTCTTGATGCTATGTTCCAAAGCAAACATCTAACAGGGTAATGGCTAATCTTATTATTAAAATGAGCTGTTGCATTATCATTAAATTATTTTATTGCTTTGTGCCTTTGTCAGAATGGTATTTTGTCGTAACCATGATGGTTTAAAGGACAAAGATGGGATGTGGGTTGCCGGAAGAAGTAACATATTTTACTAAATATCTGGTATGTAAAGAAGAAATGACCAAACTTTCAGGCAATCAAGACTGATTTCCAAGTTTGTGCACCCAAAAACTTGTCTAATTTTTCCAATTTTATCAGTTTCATAATGTCTACCAGCAAACTACATGTTGCTTTGTTAAAATTAGTTTCTGTTTGTTAAAACAATGAAGGAATCCCAAGTTTACAGTGAACAAAATTTTTTATGGAAGTTTGATACCTGTGGTGGATTGACCTTGTCTGGACACCAGGTACCAACCAAGCTGCTCTATCACTCCCCCTTCTCAGCTGGACAGGGGAGAGAAAATAAGATGGAAAATGACTTGTAGGTTGAGATAAGGCAGTTTACTACAGCAAAAGTTTGTGCACACACAAGCAAAGAGAAAAAAAAGGTTTATTCTCTACTTCCCATCAGCAAGCAATGTCTGGCCACTTCCTGGGAAGCAGGGCTTCAGCACATGGAGCAGTTGCTCTGAAAGTCAAACTGTAAATAATGAATGCCCTCCCTTCCTCCTCTTTTCCTTAGCATTTATATCTGAGCTGACATCATATGGTCTGGAATATACCTTTGGGCAATTTAGGTCAGTTGGCCTGGTTGTATCCCCTCCCATGATCTTACCCACCCCCAGCCTACTGATGGGGGGAATGTTGAGACTGCCAGCACTGCTCAGCAGTAGCCAAAACACTGTTCTGTTCTCAACACCTTTCTAGCTACCAATGCAGAGCACAGCACTGAGGGCTGCTATGGGAAAATGAACTCCATCTCAGCCAGACCCAGTATACTACCCTAAAGTACTTCACTTTTCCCTGATTTTCTTTTTCTCACTGTACTCATATGGCATTACACCTCTCTCAATTGTTGTATGTGCAAATTAATTAAATATCTTGATTAGAGGTAAGTTTTTAGAGTTCCACAATCAATGCTCTCTTCTCATAGACCTCATGCATTATATTACTTTGCAGCATGTAGGCTTACTCCAGTTACCATTTAAACCAACTAAATTCTTTCAATTCCGTTAGGTCTGATCCCACTTCTGCCATGTGTCCACATGTTTTTTCAACTCATTTGTGGAACACATTTTGAACTTTGATAAAGCATATGTTTATCCATGACTTTGTTTAGTCATCTTTTTATTCTACATTTTGCAGGATTTGGTATGGTTTTGGCATGTCCATTTAAAATACCACACTATATTATATATTAATTTTTGCTTTTTTCCTGACTTTGACGCAATTTAGTGTCATCTTTCTGGTTTGGAGGTATACGTAGTACTCTATGCACTCATGAACGAGTTGTACTTGCATGCTCTTTGAGCATAACGCTAAAAATCATGTGTTTGGGTTTTGGCAGGTGTTTTTTTAATGCAATATCTTAATTATTAGCTCCTATAAAAGGAACTATCAGCTTTTCTCTCAGCATTTCTGCCTTCTTTCATTGGCATGAATAATAATATCCCTTAGTCAAATTAGTTTGTGTTATTTCAAAAATAACCACATCAGCAAATCATTTTTGATCATATGTTTGTTGTAATGGGCAGTAATAACTCCAAACAAACTTCATAGAATATTCTGAGTTGGAAGGGACCCACAAGGATCATCAAGTCCAACTCTTCAGTAAATGGCCCATGTGGGGATCAAACCCACAATCTTGGTGTTTTTAGCACCATGCTCTAACCAACTGAGCTAATCTCAGAGTTGAGCTCCTGCACCAGATAGCAGTAAAAAAACTAATAACATGAGTACAGGTCAGAGAGATTCCAAACAAATTAATGAATTGTGCAGCCTCTCTGCTGAAATCAGGGAGCCTGCTAGCACAGCTCTGGGAGTCTGCAGCAGTAATGAGAATACTGAGGATGTTTTCTGTAGGTTTGTGGTTCTGCACACCTAGAATGATGTAGATAAGCTATCTGGATCCAGAATCTACTGCAGAATAAATTTTCTATTAAACCTGTGTAGTGGTTTGATGCTGGCTACATGCCAGGTACCCACTAAAGCCGCTCTCTCACTCCCCTCTGCAACTGGACAGAAGAGAGAAAAAAACAGCGAAGGATTCATGAGAGCTGGGAGAGGCTGCAGGTCTCCAGCAGGATGCTGCTCCATCTTGGGCCTCTCATGGGGTCACAGCCTCCTTCATGCATCCACCTGCTCCAGCATGGGCTCCTCTGTGGGCTGCAGGTGGGTGTCTGCACCACCACGGTCTTCACTGGAACAACCTCACCCTGATGGTCCTCCATGGGCTGCAAGGGGACAGCCTGCTCCACCATGGTCTTCACCATGGGCTGCAGAGGCCTCAGCTCTGGCGCCCGGAGCACCTCCTCCCTCTCCTTCTGCACCGACCTTGGTGTCTACTTTGTTGTTTCCATGTTCTCACTCAGCTCTTCCCTGGCTGGAATTTTCTTCTGCGCAGCAACCTTCTGTTCTTAAATATGTTATCACAGAGGTGTTACTATTAGTCTTGATTGGCTCGACCTTGGCCAGTGACAGGAAGCCCATCCTGGAGCCAGCTGGCATTGGCTCCACCAGACAGGAGAAGCTTCTAGCAACTTCTAACAAGGGCCACCCCTGTAGCCCTCCCATACCAAAACCTAGCCACGGAAACCCACTACAACCTGGAATAATCTTTGCAGACATGCCTTGTGGTAAACATGTCTCAGAAAACTTACATGATGCTGTGAATGGCTCAGTATGGGATACTATATTATTGACGGGAAAAATTTCTGAATGAAATGAGTCTCTCTTACACCTTCCTTGTCAGTCCTCTTAACCAACAGCACAAATGCAACTCTATGATACCTGTGAGGCTGTTTCAGGGAGGGTTCGGAGGGATGCCAAAACTGAAACCAAAACACCATTGAAAGCTCAAAAAACCCCAATATTTATTACAAAGAAGTGGACAACAAAACGAGAATCCGAGAGACAGGAAAGAACAGGAGGAAATAAGCCCTCAGTAAAAACCCCACACTCACGCAGGTGTTACTTACAAGGTTATCTTACCAACTCTGAATGCCAAAAATTGTCCGCAGCAGCTGCGTTTTCTGAGGGTCACCAGGCTCACACATAGCGGGCATCCCCACAAAAGGCAACGTGGTCCTTTGAGTGAAGCGTGAGTCCCCCCATGAGCACGAGCCACCTGCTTTTTTATCCAATTTGCTGGTGAAATCTACCTGGGCAGGTGTGGCCATCACTGCCCAGCTAGAGGCCTTCAGTCCCTCCCCCTGTTATGTAAGTGGTACCCCTTCTGCGCATGCATGTGTACATTGGAATACAATTGGAACACCTTGGGGACTCTTCCCTAAATGAGTCTGTGGGCTTACTTTATCACCCTCCTCTTCACTTTCTCCTTCAAATGCCCTTGGAGGCCCATCAGCCAATAGTGAGATACCAATTAATTTTAGTTTATGCAAAGTGCTGCCTTCAAGGACGAAGTTCCCATTTATCAGACCTTGTTTTCCCATAACTTGGCAGGAAAAGAAGAAATTCTCACAGGTGGCTGGGCCAAACATAGACCAACAGTAGCAGTGTCTAAGCACGGATACAGAGGCTGCTGAATAACCCACTCCTCTGGGACAAGATTGCCTTGCAGGCTATTAATGTGCTGGAAGAAGGCAGTCATGACTCTGCAAAACAAGTAGAGAAAATTTTGCAGGAGTGTACATATAGGCAGTAGCAAGAGGTATGGACAGAGAAACTAGAGTGCTTGTAATAAGCAAAAGTGATATTATTTGCTCTGATTTTATAAAGAAAGGAAAAAACTCATTTTAAAAAAACTGACCGTTAAGCTCTCTGCCAAGTTGCATTTTCTGCTGAACACATTCTGTATATCAAGACATGAATGTCACTGTGCCTACTTAGTCACAAGACACTGTCCACCCCAAACTCTAGCTATTTTGTCCTTATTTTGTGAGCTCTGCCAAACAGATATTGTCTTCAGTTAACAATGCATAGCTCTTCACATCTTGTAGCTGATATTGAAAAATATAAATAAATTAGGAATGCTACTCATTATTATGAAACCAATACATTATTTAAGAAATAGACATTTTAAGCATGTGGTCATTTTATTTTTGTTGTGTATGTGATTTTTTTCCATATAGCAAACACTTTCTGATGTTTTTGAATATTTTGTTATCTTAATAAACACTTTCTTGGCTCATTTTGACTGAATTTGCTTTCATATATTCCTTAAAGAAAAAAAACAATTGTATTAGAGGGAATAATCGGGGAGACTGTTTATGTCTTTAAGATAAGTATTCTGAGTCCAAGTTTGAAAAGGAAGAGACACATAGAAATAAACTGCGTTTTCAAATATCCTAGTTTTTAAGTGTGTTTGAACAGATTTGCAATAGATCTTCAGTGGTGTTTTTTCCTCCTGTACTTGATAGAAGAAATAGAAACTTTACTCACAGTATCCTGGAATTCCCAAATAAGGAACAATATAATCTTAGAGAAGTCCTAGAGAATTAGATAAGGAATGTAACTCAAACAAACAGGACATAAACTAAGCTCTGTGTACCCAAACAAGATAAAATCAAGAACAAATGTAACAGCTTTTGGTGGTGAAACACAACAGTGCTGTGCCTGCTCAAGAACTGAGGTCAAGATGATGAAGACCCGGAAGGACCAAAGAAGGACTTCCAGTAGGAGAGTGACTATGTAAAGCAAACTAATGAATATGTATTAAGTAAGTAGGAATATCTAACAAATATGTAAACAGTATATGTAATAAAAAACCCTGTCTAACTGTCATTTGGCACATTCAATTGGAGGAGCTATCCTCCGAATGTCCAGCATGCTGAATAAAGAAGAATGCCCTTTTTAACATCTATAAATTGGTGTTAAGAAGTTTGCTTACGCTGCTTTTTGGTATCATACTTGATAGGACTTCTACCTATGATTCAGCAAGCCAACTTACATTAGATTTAAGTATACTTTTGTATTGCTGATATGGAACGTAATTACTAAAATAGTATTCCATTTTCTGGTGGAAATTGAAAAGTGGTAATTTAATTTTTTTGAAAGATTGAAAATGCCTATTCTGAATGTGAGGACAGTCAGCTCTGAGGAAAACAATTGGCTCTTTGCTGAAGAGAAAAGATAATGAATAGAACTTTGGTGTCTGGACCAATGTCGATGAAGTACTTAAGAGGGAGTTAGCTAATGTCATAGCTCTGACACCTGCTTACACAATTTGGACACAATATTTTGCATTCTGCCTCTGTTTCCTGTTTTGAAAATGAGAATAATAGATATGTATCTTTCTCAGAAATTTAGGGTGCAAATCAGTTATGAATGCATCACATGCTTCATCCATGTTCGGACCATACTGTGCAACAGAAGAGATTTTGTGGAGCTAGAGCAACTGTGGGGGCATCCATTGACTTCACAAAGAACCCTCAGTGCATTCAGCATTTCATACAATCACAGAATCACAGAATGGTTCAGGTTGGAAGGGACCACAGTGGGTCATCTGGTCCAACCTCCCTGCTCAAGCAGGGTCACCCTAGAGCACACTGCACAGGATTGCAGTGAGGGAGACTCCACATCCTCTCTGGGCAATCTGTTCCATGTCACAGTCACTGCACAGGAAAGAAGTTCTTCCTCGTATTCTGGTGGAACTTCCTGTGTATCAGTTTCTGCCCATTGCCTCTTGTCCTATTGCCTGGTACTGAGCAGACCTGGTCCATCCTCTTGACACCCTCCCTTCAGATACTGATAGACATTGATAAGATCCTCCTTCAGTCTTTTCTGCTCCAAGTTAAACAAGCACAACTCCCTCAGCCTTTCCCCATAAGTGAGATGCTTCAGACCCCTAATCATCTTTGTCACCCTCTGCTAGACTCACTCCAGGAGCTCCATGTCTCTCTTGTACTGAGCCCAGAACTGGACATAGCGCTGCAGATGCGGCCTCACCAGGGCTGAGGGGCAGGATCACCTCCCTTGACCTGCTGGCAATGTACTTAGGGCTTCCCAGTTACAGTATTTGGGATGTCAGAAAGTTCTGAGAAGACCCACACCTTGTCTGGTTCTCAGATACCCACTGAACCACTCTTTCACTCCCCCTCTGTTGCCTAAAATTGGTGCTTAAAATAAACCTCCAAGACTCAATTCATGAGTTTTAGCAGGCAGGCATTCCTTTTTATTACTATGCGCAGGATGATCATAGCATGCCAGGTGCCCTGGGAATCAGTTCACCAAAGTCACAACAGCTTATATGTCTACATTACATGATTATTCATTTTCATTCCCCTCATTCCTGTTACATATTTATTACATTTCCCAAAACTTATTAGCACATATACATATCCTTATAAGGTCTCTGAAGGGCTTCACCAAGGGTCTCTGGTGGTTGTCTCTGGAGCCCCCAAAGTTCTAAGTGACTGCCTTATGAACTTCTTTAAGACAATACTCCTGGTTATACATCAACCTGGTGTTGCCTGCTCGGCTGCTTCAGTTCCCTTCTTCATTGTTTCCTCACCTTGCTTAGCTGATTTCTTTAAATTGAGGCACAGTAATTTTCTATGGTCCATTCTGCTGCAAAAACTATTAGTTCTTGTTACATCTCAAAACTAAGATATCACCTCCTCAACAAGACAGGGTGAAAAAATAAGGTGAAAAAAAGCTTGTGAGTCAAGATACAGACAGGGAGATCACTTATCAATTACCATCATGGGCAAAACAGGCTTGACTTGGGGAAAAGCAATTTATTGACAATTAGAAACAGAGTAGGATAGTGAGAAACAAAGAAAAACTAAATACTTTCCCCCCACCCCACCTGATTGGCTCAGCTTTGACCAGCAGTACATCCAGTTTGGAGCTGTCTGGAACTGGTTCTTTCCACCACAGGGACAGTGTAGAAGAATGCTCTGCCTAAGTGGGGGTAAAACTCTACCTTATTTGCAAAAGTTATCAGTGCTGGCTGGAGGAGGGAGGTTACGCTACTTTTGGTGTTGAAGAATGCTGAGACCAGCCTCACCCATCAACCCCAAAATTAAACATTCTGAGGAAGAACAATGTTTCCTGACAGAAACTGGCACCTGTCAGGGTGTGGCAGACACAGGGTTGTAGATTCTATCACTGTTTGGTCCATTTACTCAATGAATTGAACTTGATGATCCTTGTGGGTCCCTTCCAACTCAGAATATTCTGTGAAATCTCTGTGATAAAGGAACCAACAAGTGATAATACAGATAACTTATCTAAAGCTGTTAAGCTGGCACAGCTAGCCTGGAGATGTATGACTGACAGTCCATAACTTTATACTATAAAAGTCCAGTCCCATTTTTTAATAACAGAGTCTTCTAACACACCCCTTCTCAGCGTATGTGTGGGGATTCCTCCCTTGAGTGGGGACGCCCCTCAAGGTTACTCCTCGAGGCTAAGCAAAAGAGGTTTGCCTATAATTGTTGCTATGGGTGAGCAACATCAAACACTAATTAATAATTATTTTGCTAGCTTTAATATCGTTGCTTCAATATTGCTTTAATAGTGTATTATAGTACTGGTTATATCTATGCATTCTGTGAGATTTCCCCCGCCCACCCCCCTCCCCCCTCACCGAGAAGGGGAAGGGGAAAAAAAAAAAGGGGGACAAAAGGGTGTTCTTCCCACCAAACTCATGCTGTCTGCAGCTGGATGTGTCCAGGATTTCCCCCTTGTCCTCGAGAGGCACAAACTGCTGCCAAACACAGGAGCGGAGGAGAGAAAAAGGCGACATCCTCCCCAACAGGTTCCTCAGCAGGTGGGTCAAACCTCTCCGATGAAGTCCAAGCAGGTCCAGGATGGGGGCAGAACAAGGCACAGGCAACAAAAGCAAACCAGAGCCAGAAAACAGCCAGATGACCAGGCCGAGAACAAAACGACCTCCGAGCTTTTCCAACACACACCTTGCCTCAGTTAAGGCAAAAAATGAAGTGTCCCCATTTCCAAGGAGAGGAGGGGAAAAAAACCCCAAAAAACTCATCACCCCTCCCCAACATGTTAGCAGGGCCATCAGCTTGGAATGCAGGCCTTGCCAGTTAGTTCTTTTGTGTTTGTCAATTACTAGGCAGACCCCTTCCCCCTCCTTTGTTCAACATCTTTCTTTTACAGTGATGCAGAGGAAAGAAAATTTCTGCTCTGATTTTTCTCCCTCTGTCCTTCTGGCATCTATTTGAAAAAAGTAGCTTTACCTCAAAGATGTTTGCTTCCAACTATTTTTGACTCCCAAGACCCTTAAAGTTTTCTGTCAGCCTGGAGTGCTCCCTGATTTATGAGCTCCATAGTCAGTCTCTGTGGTGAATTAATGCCTAGTCCAAAGTCAGTCTGATCTTATTGCTGGGGAAGGTTATGGAATAGATTATCTTGAGTGCGATCACATGGTGCATGCAGGACAACCAAGGGATCAGGCCCAGCCAGCCTGGGTTAAGGAAAGGCAAATCCTGCTTGACCAACCTATCTCCTTCTATGACCAGGTGATCCGTCTAGTAGATGAGGGAAAGGCTGGATGTCATCTACCTAGACTTCAGTAAAGCCTTTGAGACTGTCTCCTACAGTGTTCTCCTGGAGAAACTGGCAGTCCATGGCTCAGACAGGCATACAGTTTACTGGGTAAAAAACTGCCTAGATGTCCAAGCCCAGAGTGGTGGGGAATGGAGTTAAATCCAGCTGGCAGCCAGTCACAAGTGGGGTTCTCCAGGGACCGGTATTGGGGCCAGTCCTTTTTAATATCTTTAACAATGAGCTGGACAAAGGGATCAAGTGCACCCTCAGTAAGTTTGCAGATGACATCAAGTTGGGTGGGAGTGTTGATCTGCTGGAGGGTAGGAAGGCTCTGCAGGGGGATCTGGACAGGCTGAATCTATGGGCTGAAGCCAACTGTATGAGGTTCAGCAAGGCCAAGCACTGAGTCCTGCACTTGGGTCACAACAACCCCCTGCAGTGCTACAGGCTGGAGTAAGAGTGGCTGGAAAGCAGCCCAGCAGAAAAGGGTGGGGCATGCTAGTCAACAGCCAGCTGAACATGACCCAGTGTGTGCCCAGGTGGCCAAGAAGGCCAATGGCATCCTGTCTTGTATCAGAAATAGTGTGGACAGCAGGATTAGGGAAATTATCTTCTCCCTGTACTTGACACTGGTGGAACCGCACCTCAAGTACTGCATTTAGTTCTGGACCCCTCACTGCAAGAAGGATATTGAGGGGCTGGAGGGTGTCCAGAGAAGGGGAACAAAGCTGGTGAAGGGACTGGAGCACAAGTCCTATGAGGAGCCGCTGAGGGAGCTGTGTGTGTTTAGTCTGGAGAAAAGAAGGCTCAGAAGAGACCTTATTGCTCTCTACAATTACCTGAAAGGAGGTTGTAGCAAGGTGGGAGTTGACCTCTTCTCCCAGAAAACTAGAGACAGGACAAGAGGAAATGGCTTCAAGTTGCACCAGGGGAGATTCAGATTGGATATTATAAAAAATTTCTCTCTGAAAGAGTGGTTAAGCATTGGAACAGGCTGCCCAGGGAAGTGGTGGAGTCACCATCCCTTCAAGTGTTCAAAAACAAGCAGATGTGGCACTTCACGATATAGTTTAGTGGACATGGTGGTATTCAGTCAAAGGTAGGACTTGATGATCTTGATGGTCCTTTCCAACCTTAATGATTTTTTGATTCTATTCTATGATTCTATGATCTTCTTATTAAATCCTTTTTTAACTATCTCTGCATAATCTCACTCTCTATCCCATCTTTATGTGTGCTGAAAGGACTAAGTACCAAATATTGGGGACACTGGCATGTGTGGGTTTGGTACCAGCTCCTGGAGTCAGACAGCAGGGTGTAAGCACTCCTGGCCTGTGATGTCACCTACTGGAGCTAGGGAGGGGGGTCTCAGCGCCATCTACTAGAGCAAGAGGGGGTCTTGAACTTCCAGCCACAGGGGTGGGAATGGTATGTTTCCTGAAAACCATCTACTGGGAGTGACTGGCATGAGTGAGGCGAGTGAGGGCATCAGCACCGGAGGCTGGAGCAGGACCATGGGTCACATTCCATGTGCCTGGTGCCAGCTTTGGGGATGGACTGAGTGTGTATATGTTCTCCAAAACTCATGTGCAGGGGGATGTGTATGTGCTAGCCAACTTCTATCCGGACTAGCTGTGAAGTTTTACAGTTAAGTTTGTGTCGTGGTTTAAACCCAGCTGGAAATTAAGCCCCACACAGTTGGTCCCCTCCCCCCACCCCTTCTGGTGAGAGAGAGACAAAAGACATGGATTCTGAGTTGAGATAAGAACAATTTACTGGAAACAGCAACAAGATATGTAAAGGAACAGTAACAGCAACAATATTAATAACAAAAGCATACACAAAAGAGGGTGATTTACATACAAAAACATGGTAACCAACTGACCTGACTGACCAACCAGGTGCCCTGTGGCCCCCAAGACAGAGACAAAATAATCTGCCCAAACCCTCCTCACAAACCTTTTTTTTCCCAACTGCAAGCCATGCCCCCTTCTCAGAAGTGATAATCCCTTAGTTCTGCCCCTGAAACTGACGTGAGTGATACAGAATAACAACCTAGGTGATGGGGACCTAGCAGGTGTTCCGCCTGAGAAGCAAGGAGCAGCTGCCCAGCAAGAGGCCACAGAGATAACTCTGGAATCTAGCAAACGACCTTGGACACTCTGTGAAAGTGAGAGAAGAAGCTGCTAAACTTCTGTGGAAGAACACCATGCATTGAACACCTGCTACCAAAGTTAAAACTAAGAGAAAAAGATTGTTTATGTTAGCTTTACTTATAGAAAAAATATGGATTTATATTTAGTAGTAACAGTGTGTTTAAGTTAGTATAAAAAGGTTTGAATAGTGTTAATAAGGTTGAAAAAAGTGTAACTGTATATCAAGTAGTTCCATGCATGCTATCCTCCCTGTAGCCTGAAAAATCCTGAGCTAGATATGATAAATATGCTTCATGTAAACATTGCATTCCAGAACTGGCTATTCCACCATTTCTGGTGCTGCTATCCACCTTCCCTCTCCCCTTTGTGTGTGTATGATGAAGAGGACCAAAGAATAAAGCCTCGTCTTTAGTTGATACAGTCGGACTGTCTTTATTAACAATGAGGCAGATATAAAAAGTGAACTGTGTCAGGGTACGGTGGACTTTGGCAACTAGGTGTGCCCACATGGCTTCAAACTCTGTCTCCTCACAGCTACTGAGAGAAAATTAACTCTGTCCTTGTCCAAAATCAGGACATTATCCACCCCTTATTCTATACCATCTGCACCTTGCCCACATCCTACACCTTCCAACTACATACATATGTATGTATATAAATACACGCACATACAGGTATCATTTTCATAGTCAATGGCCATCCATACAAGATGTCTCTTGAGTTCATTTCATCCATGACTGTGGGTTCTATCCATCCTAAATGTTTTCCTGGGTACGAGGGTTGGTGTGCTGTTGGCTGGTTGCAAGCTGCATCAGGAGCTCATGACTGGTGTATCTGGAGCAGTCCATCCTCATTGCCCATGGGAGTTATGGCACACAGTGGCAGTGTCATTCAGCAACCAATATTATATATATGGTTCAACATTACAGACTGATCTCACCCAAAAATCAAATCCCCTTGAGGTACACATTGTGTTTCCCTGTCCCTCTGCATTACCCACCAAGTGCACCCAGGTTCTTGAGCAAAATCACAATGGTCACAGAATCATAGAATACCAGCTTGGAAGGGGACCTAAAAGATCATTTGGTTCAACCTTTCTTGGAAAAAGCTTGGTATAGACAAGATGGCCCAGCACCCTGTCCAGCTGGATCTTAAAAATGTCCAGCATTGTGGAATCTACCACTTCCCTGGGGAGATTATTCCAATGGTTGATTTTTCTCATTGTGAATAATTTTCTTCTTGAACTGGCCCAAATACTGAGCCCTGGGAAACACCACTTGAGACTGGACACCAAGTGGATTGAACTCCATTCACCGCCACTCTCTGGGCTTGGCCATCCGGACAGTTATTATACCCAGTGAACAGTACACCCATCTAAGCCATGAGCAGCCAGTTTCTCCAGGAGAATGCTATGGGAAATGGTGCATAAGTCATAAGGGTATAATTGCCAAGGGATTTCTTTGCTTGGGATCCCTCTTGGGAGGCATCCAGTTCAAGTTGACCTGCTGCTGTATAACCCAAAAGTGAATGTGGGTAAGCAAGGAGTCAAAAGAGGCAGTCTCGTCTCACTGGAACCCCTCTCTGTAAATGGACTCAAGTCCTACCAGCGTCATGGTTGTGCTGGTTCTTAGAAACTAAGAAAGAATTTTTCCGTTCCCCCTTCCCACTGTGTGGAGGGCTGTTAAGTGAGCAGTTAAGGGAGTGAGGAGCTTCTTTCTTACTTTTTTTTTCCTCTCGTCTCCTGGGAAACCGGGGAGGAGGTGTTCGGACTGGCTGCTAAAGCTGGAACAAGGTGGGAGTGGAAACTCTGTGGGGTTTTGTTCTCAGCCTGGTTGCCAGCTGTGGATTCTGCTTGGATTTTTCATCAGAGAGGAACTGTTTT
>JAYRBT010000086.1:617324-630366 GCA_036023395.1 Myiotriccus ornatus
CAGATGAAGAAGAAGGCAAGCAGGTGGTACGGGCTGAGGAAGCCCCAGCATACAACCAACTACCAGAAGAAGAAACTTGCTATGCCCTCTTTACTGATGGTTCCTGTCTAATTGTAGGGATGAAACGTAAATGGAAAGCAGATGTATGGAGCCTCACACAACAAGTTGCAGAAGCTATGGAAGGAGAAGGTGAATCAAGCCAATTTGCAGAGATCAAAGCTGTCTAGTTGGCCCTGGACATTGCTGAACGAGAGAAGTGGCCCAAAACTTTACCTCTATACTGACTCATGGATGGTGGCCAATGCTCTGTGGGAGTGGTTGGACAGATGGAAGAAGGTCAATTGGAAATGTAGAGGGAAAACCCATCTGGTCCACTGATATGTGCCAAGACATTGCTACCCGGGTAGAGAAGCTGATTGTGAGAGTCTGCCACGTAGATGCCCATGTGCCCAAAATTCAAGCCAATGAGGAGCATCACAACAAAGAACAGGCAGACCGAGTTGCACAAGTCAAGGTGTCACAGGTGGATCTAGACTGGCAGCACAAAGGAGAGTTGTTCTTAGCACGATGGACCCATGATGCCTCAGGCCACCAGGGCAGAGATGCCACCTATAGATGGGCATGAGACCAAGGGGTGGACATGCATTGCCATTAGGCAGGCAAAGAGACTGAAACCCCTGTGGTATGGTGGACGGTGGAGTAAATACAGGTATGGGGAGGCTTGGCAGGTTGATTACATCCCACTGCCACAGACCCCGTCAAGGTAAGCACTATGTGCTCACCATGGTGGAAGCCACCACTGGATGGCTGGAGAGGCATCTGGTGCCCCACGCCACTGCCAGAAATACCATCCTGGGCCTCGAAAAGCAAGTCCTATGGCGACATGGCACCCTAGAGCTAATTAAGTCAGATAATGGGACCCACTTCCAGAACAGTTTAGTTACCACCTGGGCGAAGGAGCATGGATGGCATTGAGTAGGTGTATCACATCCCATACAATGCAGCAGCCGCGAGGAAGATGGAATGGGGTAATGGACTGTTGAAAACCACCCTGAAGGCGTTGGGTGGAGGGACTTTCAAGCACTGGGATCAGCACCTAGCGAAGGTTACATGATTAGTCAACACTAGAGGCTCCGTCAATCGAGCTGGCCCTGCCCAATCAGAGTCCCTTCACACGGTAGATAGGGACAAAATCCCAGTAATTCACATCAGAGATATGTTACGTAAAACAGTTTGGATTAATCCTGCCTCAAGCAAAGGCAAACCCATTTGTGGGGTTGTTTTTGTTCAAGGGTCAGGTAGCACATGGTGGGTAATGCTGGAAGATGATGGAGAAACACAGTGTATACCTCAAGAGGACCTAATTTTTTGATGAATTTCCCATAACACTGTGCCTGTATTTGTATGTAAACATTTTTAATATGTTGGGGTAATGTATGTATCTATATGGTTGGAAAGTTTTAATTCAATATAGCATGTTAGTATGGAAATATTCTACAGCATCTGATAATCAATTAACCTCTAGCATACAAGTCAAACTTTTGAGCACATTTAACTGACCGTTGTCAAGAGACTCCAAATACTTCATTTGGGGATAAAGGGAATTTTATTTATAGGGAAAGAGTGTTTTTTCTTTATAATAAATGCATATCTTAAATGTTTAATGTTTACTACATGCAAGTAATCTTATTTTGTTTTCATAATATAAATTAATTTTATGTAATAACATATCTCTGCAAGAATACAATTGAATGTATTGAATTAATGCATTTCATGGTTGAGTACCAGTCTTTGATCATTGAAATAACCACCTCATACAGGACTGCGGGAAAAAAAGCAAATTTTAAGTAACATTTTGGCAAATACAATTCTCTGTTGACAGTGTGAAATGACAAATTTCAATGAGTTATTTTGACCCATATTAGCCCATTGTATGCTTTAGTGGACTGTGTAATAACTATTTCGTTATACTAGTTTTGTTTTCTAAAATGGATGTCCACATAGCATCTGCCCACAATTACCAGAACTTTCTAATCCTATTCTTAGTCACAGTATATCTTAAATTTTGCCAGTATAAACAGTTCTGTAATTATTACCAGAACTGAATCTGATACGTTAAGCAACCTTCTCTTTATGACAAAAGATATAGAAAAATAATCAGAGGAAAATGGTAGGATGACAGAAGACTAAGCAAGAAACTGTTATTTTCCAGCTGTACTATTCTTCATCTATTGTTCAGTTTTAGAAGAGTAATTTACACTAAATTCAGAAGGACCAGAAACTGTTCCAGAAAGTGCATACATAGACCAATACTGTAAAAATATTTTCCTTGCATGGCAGGAAGCAATTAATCAGTGTGAGGATAGATGAATGTGAAGGGAGAAGAAAGGATTGGTTTGGCCAAGGAGACAGTAACCTTGAATGTCATGTGCAGTGACATGACATTTTTAATATCTTCAGAAGGAAAACATTTACTTTTATTTTTTATTTTTAAAATCTTACTGGAAATAAACAGGAACTTGATTTCTTTTTTCTGTGAGACAAATGAAAGTCCAATTGTTATACATTTTTTCTTTCCTAAAACCAAGCATGACTTGTTGGTTTCAGTCTGAATACCATTGATTTTAATCCATATTTACACAAACTTGTTATTCTTACAAGAGAGCAAAAAAAGTTTTTCTTGTCTTACCATTTTCATTAAAGACTTTTTTTTTCTGAATAAAAATAAAATCAAGACCTTTCAAAGTGAAAAGGGCAATTCTCCCAAGCCAGAATACCTAGTTGCCCCATGAAGTGCTTAAAATGAGGGGCTTAGATACTGCTCACTGTTCATGGAAATTTGAGCGTTAGATTTTAAGAGGAGGGTAGTCTTACTCGTTTTCTAACTTCTAAGCCTTTCTTTTGGCCACGCTCTTATACGTCTTCCCTTTAGACAACTTGGCAGTTGTTTGAACCACTGATTAGCCAAATTGGCTCAAAAAAGGGAAAAATACTAAACTAGTCAAGCAAGAATAGCAGAAATGTTGTTTTCACCCAGTTTACTGGTTTGCCAAGTACCAAGGGCTGATAGAAGGGAAAGTACAATGTAGCTGAGACAGAGGAACTGAGGAGGAGAGTGGTTCATTTTGGCAGCAATGAGCTATGAAATTGGGTCAGTTGTAAACTGTCACTAATACCAGAAGTGTTTATGAGAAACAGGCAACTGCATATTTTGTGACAGATTAATCTTTCTCTGTTTGCAAATACTCTGAAATTCCTAGGTGTTTGGGAGAGTATAGTCCAAAATGGTTTTACAGTCAAGTCATATGAACATAGTATGTGATGTAAGTTTATGTCACATCTATGCACAATTTATCACATACAGTTTCAGCATCTATTTTACATATCTAAATATCACAACTTGCACTTGTATTTTTGTTGATGTTATTTTCACTGAGACATAAAGCTAAAAGAAATCCTTCCTCACTGATCCCTCTCCTTTACATTCTGCAACAGCAATTCACTGAAGTCCTTACTTAGGAAAATTATTTGCGTTCCAAGAATCTTATTTAAACTTGTGATCACATAATAAAGAACAAAGTCATTTTTGCAAGTGTCCTAAAATTCTGCTTCTTCAGTAGTAAGGCTGTGAGATGCAATGATTGCTGTTCGAGTCAGAATCCTGAAAAGCAATATGTAGGCCTCTTTCTGTTATTTCTATCATCACTAAGGCAAAGAAAAAGATCAAAGAAACATTCTGCTTTTGCAGTACTACTGTAATCATGCAAAATACTTAAGAAATTCACTTAGCCTACAAATTCTGAACGTTTTCTATTAATGAAGACATAGATTATTATTTATTTTCCCCCATGCTTCTGAGTTTCTGTTTTAACAAGCCAAAAAACCCTTTAGTAATAATGTAGTAATAATAATAATAGTAATAATGTCAAATAACTGTACTGAACCTTAAATGTTTTGAACTTTCTGGCTGCAATAAAAATATTCAGGAAATGTTAATATATGGACAATGAGAACAGAGCATGTATAATTTAAAAAGTACTTATTGGAATAATACATATATTCGATATTTATCATAAGAAATATTTTGGGAGGACAAGAAGCCCAAATATATTCCAGAAAAGCTAAATGTCAAGGAATGAAGATACTATAGTACAGAGTTATGGTGCAAAGTACTGTATTTTTAACCAGCACAACTTCTGAGGAGCAGCATTTATGCATTAATTTTTTCAACAGAAAACCAAAAAAACACACCCTATTTTTGTCCCCCAAACAATAGACAATACATGCATTTAAATGACACTTTAGAATAACAAATATATTTATTTTATTAAACACTGCAAATTAAAAAAATGTATGACACCCCCTCCAATATATTGTCAAAATAAAGATTTCCTGAAGGATGATAAATAAGAAATCTACCAATAGACTTCAGTTTAGACCATCTTTTGATAGAAAAAAACCCACACCACAAAAACAGCAATCCCAAGAATAAGATTGATCCGGTTGAATTCTCTTGCATTTTTGACACTACTTTCAACATCAACTTTGCCCAAATAACTCTTCTATTATTTTCTTTCCTGCAACATGGCTACTGTAAAAAAGTTTGAGTGAAAGTTACAGTAAAATCCCTATAACTAAATAAACAATGACCCTCGATGGATTACTGATTATATGGAAATGTTTGTTTTGATTGATAAATAAAATGGTAAATTAAAGCTAAGCAAAACCAAAAAAGAGTAGCTATCAGTGGTTCTTTTCAAGTGAAAACACATTGTTTTTCATATCTACTAAACTAACAAATTGGATATATGACCTTACTTGTTTATGTCCATAGAGGGACTGTATCTGCAAAAGTGTGAATGTCTAAAATAGCCATTAAATATCTACAATAGGTCGTTTTAATTTTCCCACTTGTGACTCTCCAAAACATATTTAATTTATTGATTTCTTAACGAGAGGTAGGTAATTTGTAGGCCTTGTTAATATACTTGCACACTTCATTAGTTTACTAATGTAATGGAGGATAACCATGCACAGACCTTCATTAACAGCAGCACATATAATAAATTATTTGGACATTATGTTTTTTCCATATGGGTTAACATGTCTTTGTTTTCTCCTATTATTTCATTATTTTGTGAAGAATGCATAACAAGGGAAGAGCCATTAGGTTGAGGAATCTGAAAGTCTTTTGCATCTTATAACCAAAAACTTGGAGTCTAGCAATATCTTCATATGCAGCCCTTTTACCCCCTTTTAAAATTTTTGCAAATCATGCAGTCAGTTCTGACTGATAGCCAGCATAAAAGCCTCTTCTTCACTTGCAAATTTTAAAAAGTGTTTTGCAATCATGTGACAGTATGATTTAAAATTACAGTTCATACACCTTGAAACTCAGAAGTCTGAATTATAAGAGTTCCCTTATAGCTTCATCATCCTATATATGTCAAGAAGGTGCCAGCTACTCAGTGAAAAAAGCAAGTTTAAGGTTTCTGTAAAACACATATTACGGCTTTCTTGTACTAGTGAACACCTAGTATACAGTTTCCCGAGATGGTTTCCTTCTCTCATCTCCCATTTATGACATTCAATGAAATAATGTAATTTTGCAAAGTTAAAAGGGTTTCTGTCTTATTTTGCCTGTAGCTTCATGTTAGAGCACATATTTCTGGACTCAAGCACAATAGTGTGTAGTGGAAATCCCCAATTAAAACAGCAACAGCAATGGAATATATTGCAAACGAGAACACCTGTCATTTTAAAAGGAAATATTTTTGTAAACACTATCACACTGCAGTACTGTGTTAGGTGAATCATGTAAGGCTTGTATTAGTATGCTGACTAGATATTTTTTCAGAATATGCTCAAAAGATCTAAACATTGCCACAGGTTCAACTCAATTAAAATATACCAGAAGTAGCCCAGTGGCACACACTCTTGAATTTTGCAATTGCAATATATCTACAAAGTAT
Organism: Myiotriccus ornatus; assembly: GCA_036023395.1. Classification (NCBI taxonomy): domain Eukaryota; kingdom Metazoa; phylum Chordata; class Aves; order Passeriformes; family Tyrannidae; genus Myiotriccus; species Myiotriccus ornatus. The sequence goes on from JAYRBT010000086.1 coordinate 623,297, forward strand.
GAATAAACTTTTGGTTTGTTTTTATACAAAAATTTGTTATATTAAACTTAAAACCCCATACACCCCCCCAATATCCCCTAACAAAACAAACCCAAACCTTAATTAGACAACACTGGCTTTTTTCTCCCTCCTTCTTCAGTTCTATTTATATCACTAAATCCAAGGTGGCCAATGTATTAACAGGTTGAAAGAAGGGATATTATCACACTCTTCAGAGTCAATGGTGGAAACAGAAGATTTGTTATGTTTATAAGCAAGATCAGGACCAATATTATAATTACATATATAGCAAGAATATCTGTTCTGATGATGCATTTAGAATCTCAGTGTCACTTTTTACAACCTTCAACTACCTGTTTTAGCTTTATTAAAGAAAATTCTTTAGCTCCTTAAAATTTTTAATGCTAGTGACTGTTGTTGTTAGATCTAAGGTTTCTGTAATTTCTGAAATAGTGTTTAACTGATCTGATGTTTTGCATTTTTTCTTTATATTTTTAGGGAAACAGCATGTACCCATTAGTACTTATGTTCAGTAGTTTGAAATGTCTCTAAATTCACTTTTCTAAGGTTACTAGAAAGGTAAAAATAACTGAAGTTGAATCTGCCAAATACAAGTTCATATTTAAGAGTTTATATTCTAATCCTAGATATAATGGCATAAATTCCTCCAACAAAAACAACTCCTATATCTATATAGATCCCTGACAAGATTTAAGCATTGTTTTGATTGTGAATGTCCTCTGTGTATCTCCAATTTACTTTTACTAAAGAATATACAAATGATTTTATATAGCATGATGCTAGTACAACTCTGTACTTTTTTTTGCTTTTTAAATAAAAACAACAAATACCTAGTCAGGAAAAAACTGGAAAAAATTTACATTCTTCTTTTTAAAAAGTAAATGAAATAACATTATTTCAAATGTGAATTAGCTATAAGACATACAATTCAATTACATAGATACATATCAACACATCACATTCAACTTGCAAAAAATTAATGATTACAAAGCCAATATGGATGCTGACAAGGACTATAGCATTCATAATTACATTATACCTACAATCGATTTTCAATTATAAGGTGTTTTACGAGGGAACAAAAAATATTAACTATTTTTAGTATTGTTGGAGTTGGGAGGGTTAAGGATGAAAAACACCTCATTAGTATTTATTGTCAACTTTGTTACTCAAGTAACAAGCCATTCTTTTTCCTCCTCTCCTTTGCTGCTGAGAGGCAGCAATTTCTGTGCTAAGTGCACCCTATTGCTACTTGGCATTGTAATTAATCCATTACGTCTGACTTCAGAGTTCTCTGTAGCTTGCTAGCAATCATGCACCTGGTCAAAAAAATACTTTTCAACCTAAGCTGCTCATTGATGTGTGCTACATTTTTGTTATTAAAAATTTGCATGTTTAAATTTCAAGAGTGATTTACATTAAGAAATCTTTCTTAAAAACATCAAGAAAGGCTATTTTGCATGAAACCTATGAAATGTCTGTGAATCACTTAAGAGACAACCTTATCAAGAAAGGTTTCTTAATGTGATCATTAATCAATAATCTCAAAGGTGCTTTGATATTATTAGAGAAAACATTGTATGAAATCTCATGCCATTTCTGACATAAGGAGACAATTAAACTCTTCTATACATGTATACCAAGTAGCATATTCACTCACACTGTTGTTTTTGGCATTTTAAATGGAACACTTTGTACAAATGGGAATATATGAGCTGAAACTATGTTTATTTATCATTTGGCAGTTAACTCAATCAGGTCAGTTCCCAGTTCATTAGTTTGGCATTTCCATTGCTATCTTATGTTTTGAAAGTATTTGTTTTATAAAAAGTCAGATTTGGCAAGATTTTATGCAACAAAAATATTTTTTCTACTGTGGAAAAACACACTTTACAAAAGTTCTAACTTAAGAAAAAATGCACACAACTGAAAAATAAAACCCCACCCCTGTTTCAGGCTGTAGACACTGGGGAAAATGTAGTGTCCGTGGCATTTCTGTTTGGCATTTGTGAATAAAGAAAAGAGATAATAATGGCACATAGCAATTAAAAAGACATTCTATGATATTCCATGAACATTCCAGCTTTGTGTCTTTCATTAATGTCTTCTATGCATCTTTCTGAACTGTGAAAGTATGTTTAAATTCTAAATTCATACACAACTATTTCTATTTTGCAGTTCCTAACATTCTAGTCTCAGAAGTGAAGACAGAATGAGAACATTAATTTTAAGAATTAAAAAAATCCCACTATCAGTACTTTTTATCTTTCAGAGAAAGTACATTCTGTAAAATTTGAATGATGGAAAACTTCAGTTCTGATGCTAGTAATTTTACTGACCAAATCACTCAACAGAAAATATTTTATCAAGGAATGCAACTAGTAAAATGGCCATTGTACCTTTAAAAACATAAGGGGGGAACGAAAGAGGAAACCAGCTTGATTTTACTTCAATAGCAAAAACCTGTTATTCTTTGTGAGTGTATGAAAATTTTAAAACCACTGAGTCACAGGATTTTGCTGAAAAAATAAGAAAATGTACTGTGAATGTACTTCAGCATCTTTTGGTTTTTCTCCATATAGTTTAAATAAGGTCATAATGTTAACTAAAAACTCTGTGAACATTCACAGAGTCCCGGCCGACAATAAATTAGTATTATGCAATTTATTTTCACAGATAATGCAGTCCCTCTTGTACATCTTCAATCACGCAAACGTGGTCTTGGAGGGTCTCTTAGGCACAGTTAGACCAGGTTGTACTCCTTCAGGTTTAACTGTAGAATTGTGTCCTTGACAGCAGCAAAGACGAAGCGTATATTCTCTGTGTCTGTAGCACAAGTGAAGTGGGAATAGATAATTTTGTCACTGTCTGGATTCAGGTCTACAAACATCTTCAAGATGAACTCTCGTGCCGCTTGTGCATCCCGCTGTGGTCCTGATAATGAAGAAGAAAAAGTCAGTTTCTCCTAAAGTCAATTCAGTATTTGAGCTTATTTAGGAGGGGAACCTCAGGAGCAGAAAACAGAAGACTCAGTCTATGATCCTTGTATAAGAGAGGAAGAGAAAAATTTTACTAATAAATACTCCCATATACTATTTTTTCCTAATAGGAACCATTAAAAAATAAAAATGGAAGGAAATTGCAAAAGTTGATCATACAAGAGCTGTTCTTTTCCTTCTGACTATCCTCTTTCTTCCATAAGATGTTTAAAATGGAGAGATGAAATTGATGATCTATAATCCCACAAAATGAACAACAGAAGAATTAGTTGCTTTATAAATATATTAAAAAATTAATAGATTTGGCCCATTTTCAGTCTATGTCTACTGTATTTAAACTATACTTAAGTACGTTCCTTTAAAATGTAGCATAATCAAGTTACATTTTTACCTGGTCTGACACTGTCCCCAACAGAATTTAATTTACTTTAGTGATAGTAAAATATACATGCTTGCTAGTTGAAGCTGTTCAATTGCAAAAAGTTATTGTTCTAACAAATCAATTACCTAAATTATACATAACAATCCTATCAAATTTCAACAAACTCTGTAATTCTCAGAAGAACACAGTCTATGTAACCAAACTGCATGTTCTGCTTTGCACAAGGCAGAAGGCAAAATAATGACTTCCAATCTATAAGACTGAGGATTTGTTCATGTTCACAGCCAAAAGAGCAACACAGAAGCAGGAACATTAGTCACAAGCTATTTTTTTTTTCCTATACTGTATATACATATTCAGCGAGCAAGCCTGGGTAGAGCCCTTCTCAAATCTTCGTTCGCAAAGCCTAGCCATGATATACATATACTGTTCCAGTGGAATTTTCATAGGCCACTATTCCCTTGTCCTCCAGTTTCTGCAATGTGGGTTTCTACAGAACATGTATGTTTGCTGTGCCACCTCCTCCTATCTCCTCATTAGTCCTGGTCTTGTTACATGACTATAAATATTAGCGCTCAGTTGTTATATGGTTCTGTCCTTCACTGGTTATGAAATCTGTACTTAGGGGTATGTGCCCACATAATTTTCAATGACTGTACAATAAAACTTATTTTTAATATTTAAATACAATTTTAGGCGTTTCTAATTTGCATAAATGCACAAATTAGGCAGCAAAGGAAGCACAGAAGATAAAATGCTTTCTGATATTTATTGGTTGCAAAGCCTTGTGGAAGGAGAACATGATTCTACAATATCTTGGTGTATGTACATGAATACGTATGAGTATATATAGACACATACACAGAATACACATTTTCTGAGTGTGGGGAGGAAAGGGTTGAAAAGTGTAAGATTTGTCAAGGAGAGAAAAATAGAGCTGTTTTCGATCTATGACTATGACTATGTAGAAGTGTGGGAAACTTCACATATTTACTGCTGATTACCCTCTGCCTGTTTTGAGAAGAAGAACTTCTGTAGAGGTAACACAAAAGCTATCAGAAACTTAAAGAGGCATCTCTCACAGACAGGCTTGAGCCTCCTGTTGGGAGAGAGAGAGATCATAAAAAGCACAGAGGAGATCACAGTCTTGTGAAGTATTGCGCATGCACCAGGCCCTTTGTTATGTTGAGGTCAGGAACAGCCCCGCATGCTTTTTGCCCCTGCTAAAATGGACTAAACTTAGCAGCGTATGTGTCCCCCTTTGCCAGCAAGGTGATGGAATAAATCTACTCTTCACACTTCAGCTATAGATTGTGGTCATCTTGGTTGCCTGCATGTATTCGGTTCACACACTGAGATGTAAAGAACAACATGCAAACAGATAATGAGTTCTCTGAACTAGGACAAAGAGGACTTAAAAATGTTTTAAATTTCTAAACACAACAGATTCTAGCCTTTAGCTTCATCACATATTCTATAGAAACAGCAGTAAAGCTAAATTTCCCAACTATTTTTTTTACTCTTAATAAGCTTAAATATTTGTAAAGGAGACTCCTAGACTTTCAAAGACAATGATTTCTTCAAAATTAGCCATTTATTGTTTTAATCAACTTCCTAGAATTTTGTTAAACGGTTTTACAGTGGTAAGGCACAGGCAGGGTTGTCCCTCTCAAAATCTATTGCACTACTCAAAGCCTGTATCCAAATTTTGCTTGCCTAATAACATGTCTGCTTATTATAATGCAATTTAATTTTTTTCTGACTGGAATTCAAGTATGGAAAACTAAGATTAAAAAGAAAATTTTCCACATCAGGTATCTAGAAAAAGGGAATGAACTACTGCTAGATTTACAGTGCTAAGGGGTTATGATCTAAATAATCTTGGAAAATAATTATAATACAAATCAATATGTTTCTTGCCCATTGCTCCCTATTTAGCAGTCTTAAAATTGTCAAGTCCTATATAAAAAGTAATTTTAATTTAGCTTGCCTACTTAGCTTGGTAAGTGTAATAATTTATTTTCTTTGAAGACTCTGGAGGGGAGTGTGCTCCTGTGGATAGATATTTTCTTCTTTCCTTCACAAACATGGCCCCTTTTTGTCTTTTTCCCCTCTCCCAGCACTTTATTCCAGTCTTTGAGCCAGTCTTTTAGTAGGATCTGTGAAAGCATACTTTCATGTGATACTCTGACCCTTGAGCATATTTCAGTCTCTCATCCAATGTTATGACATATTGTGCAGTACAACTGCTTAGTTTAATCAGTTCAGTTTGCCATCCTGGTTACCATTTCTCATCCCTATGAGACTTTCTCCATTGTACTGCCCACATGGGAAAAGTGATCCATCTAAAAAATACCTAATTCTGATCAGTTCTCCAAATGTGTCCATCTTCAACATCTCCAAACAGGGTGTTGGAACAGCAGAGAGGACCACACAGTGACCTATGCAACCCAAAGACTGTGTGACTGTCTTGGTTTTGGCTGGGATAGAGTTCATTTTCTTTCAGTAGCTGGTACAGTGCTGTGTTTTGAATTTAGTATGAGAATAATGCTGATAACACGCTGATGTTTTGGTTGTTGCTGAACAGTGAGTCAAGGGCTTTTCAGTGTCTCATGTTCTGCCAGTGAGGAGCTGCACAAGAAGTTGGGAGGGAGCACAGCCAGTACAGCTGACCTGAACTGGACAAAGGAATATTCCATATCATAGAACGCCATGTCCAGTATATAAACTGGGGGAAGTCAGCCAGAAGGGGCCAATCATTGCTTGGGGATGGGCTGGGCATCAGTTAGTGGGTGGTGAGCAATTATATTGTGCATTAATTGCTTTTATTGTACATCAGTTGTTTTTATTCTCTGTCCTTTTCATTACTATTATTATTATCGCTAGTATTATTACTATATTTTATTTTATTTTAATTATTAAACTGGTTTTATCTCAAATCATGGGGTTTAGCTTTTTTCTGATTCTTCTCCCCAGGCAGGGAGGAGTGAGCAAGCAGCTACATGATACTTGCCAGCTGGGGGTAAACCACAACAGTCACCCACCCCATCTTTCCACCAAAAGAAATCAAATCAAACCATAACCTTGTCTAAGGGGTAAAGTCCAGCAAGATCTGCAAAATTAGAGTAACACTGAAAGACTTTCAGATCTGGCTTACTGGTTATGGCCCTAGTTGTCCATAACCTTTTTTTGTTTCCTTTACCCATGGCAAAGGAGAAGAGAAAGAGGGTTTCTCTGAGCTGACTGATTGAAAACCTGACAACTTTCTGTGATGAAATAACTGGCCTGGTTGATGAGGGGAGAGCAGTGGATATTGTCTACCTGGACTTCAGTAAGGTTTTTGGCATTGTCTCACATAAGATCTTCATAGGGAAGCTGATGAAGTATGCACTGGATGGCAGACAGCGAGTGGGACTGAAAACTGGCTGAATGTCTGGTGATCAGTGGCACAAAGTCTAGTTGGAGGACAGTAACTAGTGGGGTACCCCAGTGGTCAATACTGGATCCAGTCCTGTTTAACATCTTTAATGATCTGGACTGAAGCAAAACAAGGCTTTAGAAGGGTTAATCGAAGCATCTTACTGCAAAAAACCACCTTTCCCCCCCGTTTTCTACCTTGCTCAAAGGAAATTTTGTTCTGTACAAACTCTACAGTCCTAAACCCACAG
>JAYRBT010000086.1:659105-673662 GCA_036023395.1 Myiotriccus ornatus
ATCCTTCTCTCCCCCCCCTCCCTTTCTATTAGTTTAAAGAGGAGAAGCAGTCCCTTCCTCCATTTTTGGAGCTCCAGGTTTCTTCAACAACTTTGCAGCACTTTTGTTGCAGCTAGAACTTTTTTTCTTTCTCTCTTGCTCTGTGTTGGCCTCCAGGGCTGGACCTACCCCCTTCTTGGGCTAAGACCGGAGGCTGGGGATTACCCAGGCCCTGAAGGGTCTTTTCTTCCATGGTCTTGCAAGGGGACACTTGCTTACCATGGATATTCTTCCACGGGGTTACAGGGGATAATGGCTTATGAGTCCACCCCTGCTTCCCTGTAGAGGTCCCTTCCCACAGGAGAACAGTCTTTGATAAACTTCTCTGGCATGGGTCTAGCACGGATCCCTTACTCGGATCCCACACATCTCACCTGAGTCATTCTTGCTCCAGTGTGAGGTTCTCTCAGGGTCACAAACACGCTCGGATCCCACACATCTCACCTGGGCCGTCTTGGTCCAGCGTGAAGTTTTTTTCAGGGTTACAAGTTTTCAACAGAATTCTGCTTCATTTCAAGCTTTCTCATGAAGTCTCGGCTTCTTCGTGCATCAGCTTACTCAAATGCAGGCTCCTCCACGAGCAGCATGGGGTTTCCTTACCCCAACAAACTTATACAGGTGACAGGGATCTATTTTTCAGTCTTTTCCCCGCTGAAGAGAGAGAGCAAAAGGGAGAAGAAGCAGCTCTCCCCTCCTTGAACTTTCTTTCTCTTTCTGGCAGCAGCTTAAGCTGCTAGCTTTGACCCTAGACATTTCATTATCTCTTGGCTGAAATTCTTCTGCAGCGGTCTCTCACTCAAACAGTCAGTTTTTTAAAGTTTTTTTTCTTCGCTCTCTTACAAGAGAAAGGGGGGCTTCAACGCTAAACATGCCCCCAGCCCAGGCCGGGGGAGGAAGGGGCCTGGCCCTCTTCGGGCCAGCCACTTTTTCTACATGGCTGCTGCTCTTAATTTCAACTGTGCAATCCACCTTCTCTTCCGTTTTTCTTAAATATGTAATTAGCAGAGGCGTCACTAACAGTTTTGATTGGGTTTTTTGTCCGGAAATCCACCTGGACAAAACCATCCACAGCCCCAGGGGCTGGTGGGCAAAACCACAACATTTTCAATACAGATTTGAGATTGAAACTCAATCTGATTCATAAAAAAAATATGCATCCTGTGTAAAAACTACTAGATTTTTTTAAATTGTTGTTTATTTTAATCAACTTCAGGACACCTCTGTGATTTCTATGGTCATGACTGTTTATCATGAAGAATAAAAGAATGATAATTGTCTAATCCTCACCAACATCCCCCCTCCCCTCAAGTTAAACTACACTAAATGTTTTAGTCCAAGTCTAATTTATGCTTTGAAAAGTTCTGTTATCTACAAGTCAGAAATAAGCATGTTCTTCCAAGCAGAGCAGATAATTAGTCTTGTGTGGGCCCAAAATTTAGACATGTCATTAACTTCTGGTTTATTTTTGACTGAGCACTAGTCCTAGCTATTAAATGGTGGCTAAAGAAGATCCTTAATGCAAACGTTGTGGTTTTTTTTCAAATAATAATTAAAGTATTATTATCATCCACTTTAATAAATTTTTCATGTATAGGCTTGTTTCTTTGATTGCTTTTATTTATTCTTGGAATTTTATCTTCATTAAACATTCAGCTTTGAGCACATAGTTAACACTTATTGAACTTACTGGAATTATCCAAATATTTAAAATTAAGTACTTCAAGTGCTTTGCTCACTCTGAGGTTTAAAGGGATGGCAAAAACCAGTTACAATTCATAGGTGGCACTTCTATGTTTAGAACTTTTAAAAAGTTGATTATTTTTGTCTTTTCTAATTACAGTTTAAACAACAGCAAAAGATTAATCTTTAAATAAAGTCAAAGCCTTGAACTGACAACAAGAAATCACAGGAAAGTTGTTTGTCTGCGAGCTTTTCAGGAAAGCTTGAATACTATCTCCACCAGAATTCATAACCTTGTTCCTGCTGGTGAGGATTTGTCAGTTTTGCTTTCTCTGACAAATGCAATATTTTCTGTAGACCTACTAATAATATTAAATATTTTGTCATGTCTCATAGAAGATATTGACTTTGTATTTATTGCTAGTGGAGGGATGTTGTATATAAAGTAGACTTCATATTTAAAAGCAAATGGCTTTGTATGAGTATATTTATTTGTTGTTACAAGTGTAGAATAATATAAGAGTTTAGAAACTACATAAAATTGGTTCATGATTCAGAAGATGCTTAGAGAACATAATTTCGATATTTTCCAGGTGCAAGGAATGCCTTTGAAGTTAAAATTACAAAAAAAACCAGGCATTATTTTACTTTCTAGTTTGCTAGAATTTCAGATATTTTCCTAAGTGGCAACGAAAAATATTCAGAACAAAATAACTTCTGGTTTTTAATATAATAAAGATATTGTCACTGAAATTTCAATGCCCATACAGATCCCAACATAGGTGGTATTCTTTGGATTCATCAGTTTGTAGAGTATTATTAGCAGACTATATTTTAAAGTAGTAGAGGTGGTACTACAATTATATCCAAATTTAAGGACACTTATACGTGTTACTTAGGTCTATTGTTATGTCATATGCAAAAAAATTACAACTAATTCTAACTCAAGTGATGCATGTAAATGTACAGTGTTAGTGTTTTACTCTCCTACTGATGAAAGTAATTTAGAATGATGGGCAGTATCAGTAATAACCAGAAATCTAAAAGGGAATTGGTAAATAACTGTCATCTTTTTGGTGATAGGCAGAGGTGTTCTCTATGATGAAAAGAAACATGGACTATCAGAAAGGAGTGCATGTGGTTGGTTTAGGCTACTCCTTGAATTTGATTTTTATTCCTGACTGTTTCTTAAATTTTTCTGGCAAAATAAAATTTTTGTCAGCTTTCTCTATGTAAAAGTTACCAAAGAGGGCAGAAGAATTACTATCAGGCTAAGAATGTGTGCCATCAAGGTATGTGAGGCTGTAGCTTCAAGTACTCTTTTCTGTCCCTCTGCAAAGAAAAGCTTTTCATTCCTTTGGTTTAAGCATTTTATGAGATCACCTATTTTTTACAAAGCCTTTAATAATTTTTGTTTGTTTTAATTTAAACTAGTTAACCTTGCTGCAGTTTATAGAACATCCATGTGGTGTTGAACTGGCTGAAGGAATGCTGTACTGAGAAGAGTGGGAAAAGACAGAAAAAGCTGGAATGAATGAAGAGCACACATGTATATGGTACTGGGAGTCCTTCACCCAAGGAAGAGTTAGAAATGGAGTTTAATGATCTGATGTGACAGGCTGCACTGATCTTGTGTACTCCATGGGTGTGTAAGCCTGGAAGGAGCCAGAGCAAGGTGTCATTTAGTCTCCCTCTCCTGCCATTGTCTCTCTGTGCTCTGCTGTGGGTGTGCACAAGAGCTTTTATCACATGGCCTAACAGAAACAAAACAGTTTGGGGTTTGGCTTCTTCTTCCCACCAGTTTCCATCCCATGTAGTGGCTCAGGGAGTGCTACTGGAATTGAGCCAGGCCAAGGGCTCAGTCATTTTTCTTTAAACAGGACTGCCATGGAAATAGCTGTTGTGGGCTTGCAGAGGTGTATATCTTTTTTGTCATGGTTAATAATACCTTTTTTTTTTTTTTTAATTTAGGCTTCTCTCAGATGTTTTGATATTTTTCTCTTTAAAATTTTATGGGTTAGTATTTTATTAGTTAATTTGTTTGGAGGCTTAGTTATTATTCATACATATATACTGAAAAAAACACTAAGAATGGCAGAAACTCATAAATTTGTTGAGGTATTTACAGGAGAGTTTCCATTGACACCCATAGACTATAAACCAGGTTTTTTCTTAGCTGAAAGGTAAAAAAAAAAAAAATAAAAAAAAAATTAAGAGATCCAGCCTTTACAGGCTAGAGAGAGAGAAAAGAAAAAAAAAAGACCACAAAACATATTAACATTAGAAAAAATTACCAAAAGGGGCAAGTATATTTGCTGTTCTTGGAAATGCCTGTTGAGATGGGATGACTTTCTAGAGCTATGCCCCAGGTTGATCACTAGCAGCTGATTGTATGCCAACATCAAGAGTCAGAAGTACTATGGCTTACATTTTGCAGAAAGTCAGAGTATAATGATATGCTATAAAAAGGGCTATTCCATTTAGAAGAAATTATTATATGATCTGTAGTGCAATATTCATAATGGCTTTTTATTGTTTTAATAAATATAAAAATGAAATCAGTGTTAAATATGATAAGCCTGCTTTTATCAGTTGTATGCAGTAGCTCACCTTTTATAGTCTATGCAAGACTGATCATTATAGATGCATTCACAATCTCTTTCTTCCTGAACATGTCTGTGTAGGTCATACATATATCAACTTCAGGAAAAAAAAATTAATTTCAGTTGCTTCTTGGTTTGGCTGCATGTCAATTTTTGTGGTTTTCCTTTCGTTCACTTTTTTTTTTTTTCCCTTCAACGATGTGAAGCCGTGGAATAATAGTGTTTGAATGGGCACTGTGGAAGAAAAAGAAGAGCAAAGGCATTTGTACAGACTCAAGGCAATAGGCCATTGGAGTCAGATATCTTCTGTTCTTCCTGTCAAGACTGAGAGGCAAAGGATGAGACTCACACTGCTGCTCAGGGACAAGGCACAGCAGCTTGAATATGAAGCTGACAGTGAAACTGTGGCTTCTCTACGGCACTGAGGATTATTTGTATTCAGTGACTGACTTGGTATCAAAAGTTTGGTATCTTCACTGAACCATGTATGCATTTTGGCCCTGAGGGGAAACAGGATTTCATCTGTGGTGTTGTAGCCAGAACTTATAAATAGGAAGCTCTAAGCAATTCATTTGTTTTCCATGTTATCCTCTTGAAATATAGGGAGCCTTGCAGCTTTACTGGAGTTTGGATTGGACTGTGGCTCCCTGGTAACTGCAAGTTTGTCAGAGACTGATCTGAGGGTCTTAAGTTCCCTGGTTGCCTCTCGTCAGAGAAAAAAAAAACAACAACGAAACAAAACCAAAGTTTTGTCAACCAAAGTTGACAAAAATAAGACAAAATCTGTATTCTCATTATCTTGAACCCTGTAGCATGTTACTTTTGATCTTCTTTATTGATAAGCAGGATTTGTGTGGGCATCAGGCTCCACACTGAAACAGTGCTGATCATAATATTGTAACATTAATTTTTGCAGTGCACTTACAGGAAGTTAAGTCCTATCTTCCTTGAAATGAATAAGTAGGGACATCATCTTTGTCATATGTGTGTTCATTTGCCATAAAATCTGTTGGGTTACATATGAAAAATGCCAAGGTCTCTTGCAATATAAAATTATTAGCTGCTGAAGGTCATATTTTTACAGGAATATAAACAATGATTGGCACTGAGATATCAAAGGATTTATTTTGCAAACCATATTTGATGAGGTTGATGCAGCTGAATTTTTTTAGGTAGCCAAAATGGTGTTTGGAAGCCAATGTCTGGATTTAGGTGAAGATTCTGACATCTCTGCAGTTTACCTTCATTTATGTGTATAAGGTGTACTGCTTTTTTGGAGAAAAATAAGGGAAAAAAACTATCAAAAAGCCCTGCAATGAAACTGTTATTTTTCCTTGTAATATAACTGTGGGACCCTCTTAGTTTTTACTCTATTTCCAGTATTAGTCTCTTGCACCTATTTGCTCTGGTCCTAGATAGCAAGGAAAAAGAGGACATTACAGCACAACAACACTAGTGCTTTGTCTGCTCAGCTTCCCTATTTTGCCCTGGGCTCCTGCACACTGGTGAGAGACACCCAAATACAAACATCCATTGTGGTTCTTTGGTAACCTGAAACAGAATTTGAATAACAGACAGGTGGGTGCAGTATCAAATGCACCCATATCCTATCTAACATAGTGGATTTTACGCTGCAACACTACCTTGAATTTTATTAAACTATAACCTTGCTTGTTTGATTCTATTCCTTTTGCTATTCAGGCATGCCAGTTTCTCTGTCACCTTGAATAGGAACACCAGGAAGTTAAAAATAACTAAGTTAAGTCCTCAGAGTACCCTTTTCCTCCCACTTCTTTCCCACCCAGGAACAATGTCAATTTGAGTGCAAAACGGTCAGGAAGATGGCTTAACTTCATTGTTTGCCTTGTCTCTATAGCCTTGTTTATAACTGTGTTTGACGATTTTCTCTGCTTGACCCAAAAAATGAGCATTTGGAATGGTGACTGCTGACTTTGCCTGCAACTTAAAGCCATTAAGCAGTAAACTCTTCACGGTTTCTTCACATTATGAAACAGAGAACAGGCGGTAGCTTTTCTTCTCAGTAGTATTGTTCCCTCTTTGGGGTCTGCTGCTGAAACTCCCACATGGTATATTTGCTGCTGTGATTGTTATAAAAATATTTCTAATAGTGTGTTTTCCCAAATGTTCCATGAAGCTCTACAGACTTGGAATAAACTTAATTATTGTACAGAAGAGTGATTAATTGATGCAATATGTTTAAAAATTTATTTAATTTACTTGCTATAGAAATGCCTTACCAAAGATTTCATAACACTTTTACTGAGGTAATATGCAGAATTCACCTGGAGGTTTGCCACTCATTTCTGTGCCTGAGGTAATATCTAAATACAATTATAAGCCTAATTTGGTGAAATCTGTCATCTTTTGAAGGTAAAAGGGTTTCAAATCATAGTCATTGTATTTATAGCTACGTATACAAGTAAGTAAATAACTATAGTATAAATAGTCTATTAGTCTACATCTGTTCAGATGTTGGCATTGGATGTATTTTCAGAGTTCTAGACCTTTTTTGCTAAACATACATTTTATTAGGATAATCAAAATTATGGGAGTCATCTGGAAGCTTGACTGAATTGCATAGTATATATGAAGTTCTGCTATCTAGAGAAATCCTGTAAGGATAACATTACTGGTCTGATTAGTGTCACAGTCTCATACTATAGGACTCTCATATAACATGTATATGATTTTATGCTTCTTGTTTTATGAAGATGTTTGTTGTCAAAACTTTCACAAGATCTTATTTACATTTACATATAGCCTCATTTGTTATTTTGATGAAATTTGACAGCATTTAATATTTCTTTTTGTTCAAGAAGCATAATTGAATTTGAGGTGATACATAAATCATATTGACAAATAAATGCAATAATAAAGTAATTGGAAGGTAAAACTTGCAATGTTCAGCTAAAGACTAGAAAATTCATATTTTATGTGGATCATGTTACGTATCTAGGCTAAATTATAGTCAGCAGAGCAGATAAGTCCATTGATGAGGCAATAAAGTGCAATCTGAACATGCTGTTTGTCTTACTGTTAGCAGTATGTTAAGTGGAAAATATTGAAATTGGAAAATTAACATTTTAAATTGTGTCATTTCTTTCCAGCTGCTTGTGGTCTTTATTTTAAGCTCTTAAAGAGATATTGTTCTTTTACTACTTCACTAGTACTTATTTAAATACTCCAACTGCAGATTAGAATAATTAAGCTTGGTGGTATAGACACAAAAGTAGGTATTTCTTCCTCAAATAACATACACTTGAAAAGCTCACTCAAATGACACTGCAAATGCTGAGACACTAAACTGTAAGGGCAAAGCTCCATTTTTGTTAAAGTTGTATGGCAAAGCTTCTGTGTCTTTAGACACAGAAATCTTCTTAGTCAAGTTAGAATTCCTCTCTAAGTATCTTTCAATAAAAAAGTCTATGAAGTCAAAATAATAAAGTAGGATAAAGGCAAGCTAAGTGAGAAAAGAAAGGTGGTATAAACTTGGCCTTGAAAAGGTATTGGATGGGCACATTTGGATCTGCAAATTATGAAAGTATTTCAGTAATATATAATGCCATTATTTAATTTCATTATAGCTAGATATTATCAAGTGGTTTTATTGTAATTATATATCGTTATTTACTATATAAAAGTATTTTTCTGGAAGCTGTGCTGTAGTGAAATAAGCCCATCTCTCCCTCTACTTCTGAGCCTCTGACAAAGTAGAAGAACAGAAAACAAAAAAGCATCAAGGTTGAGGAATTTCAGGAGCTTTTTATTTGAAACCAAAACACCACTAGGACAGAGTAACTGCCACCATAAGTAAAAAACTTTAGCTAACTGTACCAATACCATTAGTAATGAGATGAAAGTAGAAATCAAAATTCACAAATCACTGACTGTGACGAGTACCATGGGCAAATAGCTTACGTTTCTGTCGTGGTTTTGACCCTGCTCAGATTTCAAATATCCACCAAAAGCTGCTACATCACTGAAACCACCCTCCCTCTGCCGCTTGGCAGGGGAGAGGAAAAAAAAAATAGCTGAGGAATTTCTTAGTATAGATAAGAACCGGGAGACTTTCTTGCTGACCAATTTTCATAGGCAAAACAGACTCAAAGGGGATAGAACTTAAATTTATTGCTAACAGGATAAGACTTAGAGAGTAAGAAATAAAACAGTCTGAAACAAACTTCTTTCTCCCCCTCCTCTTTCTTACAAGTTCTCCCACCAGCAGTGCAGGGGTGGGGCGGTGAAGAAAGTTTGCAATCAGCTTGAGTCCACTCCTCAGACAGCAACTCTTGCCATCCTGCTGTCTTGTGGGTTACTCCTCCATCGGGTGCGGGGGGGGGTGGTGGTGTTGTCTTTGCACCCCAACTGCTCTGAGTCCTTCCCCTGCCTCTGTGGGGTCCCTCCACACGGGAGACAATCTTTGATGGACCTCTCTCCATGGATCTATCCACCCCTCGGGCAACAGTTCTCTTCAATCTGCTGCCCCATGGGTTATTCCGGACAAGTCCTACCTGGGAAAACTTGTTTCAGCGTGAGTTTTCCTCTCCATGGGCCACAGGTCTCCTGCAGGACTCTGCTCCATCTTAGGCCTCCCACAGGGTCACAGCCTCCTTTATGCATCCACCAGTTCCAGCATAGGCTCCTCCATGAGCTGCAGAGGAGGGTCTCCGCACCCCAATAGTCTTCCACAGGTGGCAGGGGTCTCTGCTTTCAGTCTTTCCCCTGCTGGAGGGGGAGAGGGAGGCCTCCCCAGGCCTCTCCTATCCCCCCGCTACTCTGACCTTGGAGTCTGCTTGTTATCCCATGTTATCCTCCACTCTTCTTCGGGCTGGAATTTTTCTGTGCAACAAACCTTCTCTTCCTCTGTTCTTAAATATGTTATCACAGAAGTATTATATCATTACTTCTAATTGGCTCAGCCTTAGCCAGCAACAGGAAAGTCCCTCCTGAAGCTGGCTATCGTTGGCTCTTTTCATAGGACAGTGAAACTTCTAGTAGTTTCTAACTGAAACCACCTTATAGCCCCCCTGCAATTGGGAAGGTAACCAGCTCTATGGGACAGTATATTGCATAGAACTATAGGAACCCTGTATGTGAGACTGATAAAGCAGAAGCAGAATATGGTGTGGTAATAGAATATTGGAGCAAATCTGAACAGACCTAATTCATGCACTAGTAGCTCTCTAGCTGCCTGAACTGTATCAGTAAGATATTTTTAAGTTTGTCTTGACTCAATCATGTATAAAGGATTGTGCAAGATAAGGACCCTCAGACTACTGTGCAGATAAATCTCACTCCATACTTCTGTTATGTGTATGGCCATGTTCCATTGACTTTAATGGGACCTTCATGATACCTTTCAGTTTCTTATGTATATAAAATTGATTTTCATAGCTAATCTAAAAGTTCCAGTGTAGACCATGGAAGTTTTTGCCACAGCTTTAATAACAAAGTATGCTAACTCTTTTTCTAGTGGGCAATATCAAAAGATTATCCTGCTCTACCATAACCCTAGTTTTTTTAGCAGATGAAAAATTTTAACAGAGCTATATAACTCAGAGCAACTGAATTTCTTGAAGATGACATTTAGACAATGCTCAGGGTCCAATGGTAAATTCCATTGCTATTTTATCAGAATCCTGTCATGAGAGAGTACATGTGTGCCATTCAAGACCAAGCTTAGTCACATATGCATTTTCATTGTTGATCTATAACAAATAGGATTTAACCTAAAATGCTTTTCTTTCCACCCTTTACAAATTGAAGTTTCTTCAGTTATGTGTTTGCCTTCTTGGCAGTCATATTCTTTCAAGATTAGGTCTTGTTTGTACAAGGGAAAGGCAGTTGAACAAAACACAAGAGCACTTGCTTGATACTATTTACCTCATCATCAGGATCACAAAGGAGAAAGGGAAAAAGGAAAAAAAAGGGGGGAAGGGAAAGACAAGGGAAAAGGAGAAAACTAGGAAAACAGA
This sequence comes from Myiotriccus ornatus, assembly GCA_036023395.1. NCBI lineage: Eukaryota > Metazoa > Chordata > Aves > Passeriformes > Tyrannidae > Myiotriccus > Myiotriccus ornatus. The sequence goes on from JAYRBT010000086.1 coordinate 669,424, forward strand.
TGTTCAAGGGCATTGCAATTTTTATGAATTGCATAGAGGTCTACCCTTGATTGCACTTCCCTAGTATAAACTTAATGTAAGATTTCAAATTATCATAGGCTTATGTTTTGGGAAACAAACACTACCTTCCTTACAGTAGCCTTTACATTCACATTATTAAGTGCATGTTTGTGCTGAATATGTATGCACACACAGATACTTGTGCACACACAGATACTTTTACACACACACAAAAAGCTGTACATGTATGTACACAGAGTATACAAAGATAAAAAGTAAGAATTAATTTGTTAGAAAGAAAATAATATACAGTTGTTTGTAACCACTATATACTTACTATTTTGTTGAATCTGATAACTGATATTCTCGTCGTCTGTCATAACATTCCTGGATTCCAGGGTCATTCCATAAACTTCTCAGTGCGTCTACATAAGGGTTCTCAAAAGTTGACACCTTCTCTACATCGACTTCTCTAACTAACTGTGCACGAGCCTAATTTGAAACAAAGAAAACAATTAAATTTACTTCATTTTCTATATTTACAAATAGTTCATATATTGTGAATGTGATTAACAGGAATAATTTTTCAGACTGGCCATCTCACCAATGTGAGGTTATGAATGAATGATGTTAAGGTGTGTTCAAACTAAGAAAAATAGTAATAGGGATGATATGAGAGAAAGTGAATTAATAAATGAGTATATGGGCCCTTATTTCAGAATAAGCTTATCCTAATCCAGTATTACTTAGCTGAAATTAATAAAGTGTTCACATGAAAAATTATATTTAATTAAGCTAATTTTTAAGAAAGCTTTCAGTTTTCAGGTACAATTTTAGGGCATTTACTTGATTTTTAAATGATAACTACCTAAACAACTTGGCAGAGTAAGACTGATGGGAGCAAAAGGAATAGGAAGGAGGGCGAAAATTTGTCTTTTAAAGAGATTCATTTATATATACATACACTAAGAGAGAAAAAGAACAGATGAAAACATAGTCAAACAAAAAGAACAAGGGGTTTTATTCTCAAAACTAGCCTACATTTCAGACTAGACACATATCAGCAAGGACACAAACCCCTTTGCATTTTAAATCAGGTAAGTGCATACAAAAAGGACTGGTTTTGTTATTTTTAAAGTAATTTATCCTGTTTACACACATATAACCTGTCACTCCTCTTTTTAGACAGTCCAGGAGAATGCTACTACTCATTACTTAACAAAATTTTATACCTGCAACTATTGTCTACTCATGTGGAAATCAAGAACCCCAAGTTCAATGTGAAAAATGTTTGTCTTCAAGATATGGGGAGCATATGCTCTCTATTATAAGAAACCAAATCTCCAAGTTCTAACAAAGTATATTTTCTTCTGTAACATCATGTTCACCCATCCCAAAACTGGACAGATCATGAAGGGTCTGTACTATCTCATAACAAAATAACAAAAAAATGGTATTCTACTAAGCACAAGCCAATATTCTTGTGAAACAGGAGGATATATTTTTTTCCAAAAGGTTTTTTTTTTCTCAAGCTCAGTTATGTGATCAATCGGCTTTGTATTCTTCCAAAAGAAGGATACCCCAAGTATTTTGGCACTACTTATGGCAAACTGATACAACAATATATTCAGGTATTATTTCTTTTATTGTTCTTGAGCTCTGAAAGTATGGCCAGCTGACATCAAAATGCTAACAGAGCTAAAAGACTGACTCAGTATTCAAAAGTTGCTCTTAAGCTTTCATTGGAAATTCAACATAACTGACAGATGCTCAAGTATTATGCAACATTAACATCATAAAAGGTAATTACTTTATTCAGTTATTAATTTAGACATATGATTACTACAAAATAGTCCAAGATTTAAAACTGTTTAATTTACCAGTTCTGTATGTCCTGCCCTAGAACTAATATGACTTTGGACTATGTGGCAAAACCTCTGAAATGAAGTTCAGTATATGGCAATGATGTGTATTCATCAGAAATCTAGTTCAGCCTCTTAAAATAAACATTATTTCCTCTGTGAAAACTGTTTCTTGTTCCCTGTGTAGACTTGGGTAGACTCATGACTACTTGTATCCTACTGACATACAACTCTTCACAACAATGTTTCTTTTCTTAAAAAAAAAAAAGTAATAACCCTTCACACAGATTTCAAGTCTTTATGCTATGTCTAGGCTATGTCTTCTTGTTCCCCAGAGGTACTATACTTTGCTGTAGATTACAATTTTTCTTTCTTTCTCCGAGTCTCTGTCAGTCAGAATCTTTTACCAGCTTCTAATTTCTGATCAAAGAGACAGATTTAAAACCAGGATCTCATCTATTGGCCTAATTATTTTCTCATTTGCTCTGGTAAAAGCCAAAAGTAATTCTACTGAAGCTTAATGAGATGCAGAAGCATAAATTTAATGCAGAAAAAGACTCAACCATGCATGATGTGTGGTGTTACTACTGCTAATTACTGATTTTAGTTTCCTCCACTAATATAATATCAATTCTGGAACAGTACTCTTGATCTTAGCACTTAAATTGCTTGCATGAAAAATCTGAGGACTAATCATTCATCCAGTTTCTGCAGTATAAACTTTATCCAGTATTTCTTAGTCTTCACTGATACTTTTTGCTGTACCCAAAAATAGACATTATTTGAAACAAAATAGCAAAGCTACTGCCCCTTAGAAAATTGTATCATCTGAGATTTCTTTCCTTTTGGAACACCAACAATTGCTATCAAAGCAGTGAAACAAATAAACAAAAAAAATAAAACTGAAGGATTCTACAGGTACCACCAAATTCAACTTGGTAATTAAAATGTAATTACTAGTTAAACTGTAATGTTCTGCAAACAAAATCTAGATGTTCTGACACTTTTGACATCAGCAGTCAAATAATGTTTTCCATGTCCTTCTAAGGATATAAGAATACCTGTAACAATTTGCACATTTTTTGCTATAGATCTTATAAAAACATTCAATTATCTTTGGCAAACCACATCAATCTTTAATTTTTAAGAATTTCTTCCTTGATTTCTACAGGTATTATCAAAAATTAACCCAGTCAAAGAAAACTGAAATTTCCTGGAATACCATTAAAAGTATTTTGTAATAATGATTTTATGTTTCTGAAACCAGGAAATCAGAGTGGTAGAGAATACCAAAAGAGCTATCTTTTCTCCTTCTTCATAATTCCCTTCAGAAAATTACTGACAGTGTTAAAAACTAATTCTGAGCATGAAGAATATTATAGTTTTATACTGGTCTTTCTGGCAATATTATTTCCCCCTATTTGCAATTAAAAATATATATATTTCTTTAATCTCTAAGGTTCTGTCCTGGTTCTGGCCCAGATCAGTGGGAGGGGGAACTTATGTTATTTGATACCACCTCACATCATTGCCAGGGGTGGAAAAAAGGGACTCTCTCGCTTCCAGGGAGAAGGGGTTCCTTCCAGTTGGGAAAAGGTGTCTGTGGTTGGGTCGCAGGCTCCACAGTGAACATTTTTGCATGTGAATCATTCTTTCTTTTCATATCAATGATCTGCCTGGACTAATTGATTTTAAGATGCCCATTAAAAGAATCTCTCTCACATGGGAAAACAAATCTTAGCAAATATTTTCCATTTTGTAACAGGATTTCCCAAACCTAGAACAAATGTTGTAGTGTTTGGCCTGCCAATAACTAAATCATCAATCATAATGAAGCCTGAAGAAAGGCTGAGAGAGTTGGGATTTTTCAGCTGGGAGAAGGCTCCAAGGACAATTTATAGTGGCCTTCCAGTACCTAAACAGGGTGTACAAGAAAGCTGGAGAGGGACATTTTATAAAAACATGTAGTGATAGGACAAGGGGGAATGGCTTTAAACTGAAGGAAGACAGGTTTAGATTACGTATTAGGAAGAAATTCTTTACTGTGAGGGTGATGAGGCACTGGAACAGGTGACCCACAGGAGCTGTGGCTACCCCATCCCTGGAGGTGTTCAAGGCCAGGCTGCAAGGGGCTCTGAGAACCCTGGTCTAGTGGAAGATGTCCCTGCCCATGGCAAGGGCATGGGAACTAGATGATCTTTAAGGTCCCTTTCAACCCAAACCATTCTGTAATTCTATGATTCAATATTAGGTAGGTCTGCATGTGTATTGGGTCTGGTTGAGCTGGAGTTCATTTCCCTATAGCAGCCCTCACAGTGCTGTGCTTTCCATTGGTAGCTAGAAGGGTGCTGATAACACACCAGTGTTTTGGCTACTG
>JAYRBT010000086.1:689849-701334 GCA_036023395.1 Myiotriccus ornatus
TAGGACTCTGGAAGGCCTCCAAGAACATTACGTGATCTGAGGAAGATGAAGATGAAGAAGAAGGGGTCTCAAAACACCCCCAGACTCAATTCCCGAGAGGCGTGTCGGGGGGCAGAGTTGGAGGGGTGGCCGGACACGACTGGGTGAAAATCATTATAAAAATTGGAGACATTGGTATTCGGCGCACGTTGGGGGGTATTCCGGAAAGCCTGGGGGCAGTTGTTCTCGGCCAGCTTGCCAGCTACAGATACTGCTTGGATTTATCATCAGAGAGGAGTTGTTTTTTTCTGGAAGTTCTTCCCCTTCCCCCTTTCTGTTTGTTTTTTTTTCCTGGCGGTGGTCCTTGTGCAAATCAGGGGGAGAGAGAGGACTGTGCTGCATGATTTCAACCAACGGAAAAGAGTGAGTCTGTTTTCTTTCCATTGGGGAGGATTTTTTTTCCTTTTTGTTGTTGTTTCTCTTCCCCCTCTCCTTCTCCCCTTTCCCAGTGTGTGGGAAAGGGAGGGAAACCCATTTTTTTTTGTTTCTCCAACAGACCTCAGAGGGTCTTACCCCACGTGGCAACGACCAGTGATGCCACAGTGCCCCCTGCTAGTCAGCATAAAGAACTGCAGGCTCTGCATCTCCAGTGATCCAACAGCTCCACCTGGTGACTGGCACAGGACACTACAAGCTCTGCATCTCTAGTGACCCAACGGCGCCCCCTGTTGACTGTGGTTGGAATTGCACCAAAGGGCACAAACGGAACTGTTTACCTTTTTACCTTTGCTTGTTTATTGGTTTGTTTTGAAGGGGATTATCTCTGGGTATAGGAGTATTGTTTGGTTGTTTCACTTGGGTTTTTTTCCCTGTTGTTTCTGCCAATACACACATACCTTTAATAAAGGGCTGTTATTTTTCCTTTTCCATATTTTTTTTCCTTCAATCGGAGCCTCTTAATTTCGGATTTATAATTCCTTAGAGGGAGGAGTTTGGGTCTTTTTTCATAACATCCTCAGCAAAACACCTGTGTCTCATTTAAACTGGGACATCTTCATAAATGCCTCAGACGCAGGACTGAAAGAGATGCTAAGCAAGTTTGCAGACGATACAAAATTGGGAGAAGCTGTTAACTCCCTCAGGAACAGAGAAGCCCTGTCAAGAGACCTTGACAAATTAGAGGACTGGGCAATCACCAACCATAAGAAGTTAAATGAAGCAATGATGCCGGATTCTGCACCTGGGATGGGGCAACCCTGGATGTACATACAGACTGGGGAATGAGATGCTGGAAAGCAGTGACGCAGAAAGGGAGTTGGGGGTCCTGGTCAATGGAAAGTTGAATATGTCAGCAGTGCCCTGGCAGCCAGGAGGGCCAACTGTGTCTCGGGGGGGCATCAGGCACAGCATCGCCAGCCAGTTGAGGGAGGTGATTGTCTCGTTCTGCTCTGCACTGGTGCGGCCTCCACTTGAATACTGTGTGCAGTTTTGGTCACCGCAATATAAGAAAGACATTAAGCTATTAGAGAGTGTCCAAAGGAGGGCAAGGAATATGGTGAAGGGTCTTGAGGGGAAGCTGTATGAGGAGTAACTGAGGTCACTTGGTCTGTTCTGCCTGGAGAAGAGGTGACTGAGGGGTCATTGCAGTCTACAGCTTCCTCATGAAGGCAAGCGGAAGGGCAAGCACTGATCTCTTCTCTCTGGTGACCAGTGATAGGAGCTGAGGGAATGGCCTCAAGTTGTGTCAGGGGAGGTTTAGATATTAGAAAAAAGTTCTTCACCCAGAGGGTGGTTGGGTGCTGGAACAGGCTCCCCAGCCAAGTGGTCACAGCACCAAGCCTGACAGAGTTCAAGAAGTGTTTGGACAATACTCTCGAGCACATGGTGTGACTCTTGTGGATGGTCCTGTGCAGGGCTAAGGGTTGGACTTGATGATCCTTGTGGGTTCCTTCCAACTCAGCATATTCTGTGATTCTGTGAAATAGTCTTTGGATAAAAGCTTTAAACACTTTTCCAACACTCTTCTTCTTTTTATATTAATATTTCAGTCCTACCCTTTGGCCTCTAACAGCATTGGGCTGCTGAATATCAAGATGCTGTAAAAGCATGAAATATGGCACAGAGTAACACTCAAAATAGCAATACTCCAACAAAACAGAAGAAACATTTTGAAGTGCACAAGCCTTTCCATTATTCTATAATTGGTTATGCTGAAGGAAAAATTCTAAACAGTGCAGAAAAAATGCTTTCCTCGGTTACTGATTTTATTTATGAACTATAACAGTACTGGCACCAGTAACATATAACAGACTTATTCTTGTTACTCATTACATTCATCTGCTGATGCACTGAGACATAATTAGGACATGGTGATAAATATAGATGTCTGAATTTTGGGTGTGATATAGTTCTGGTTAAGCACATTTTATTCAGCATATATATCTAGAAACTACACTTTCTCAGACAAATTTATTATTGCTAAGAGTACGCGTTACATTTTTGCTCTTCATAGGGAAAAGATACTGTTTCTTCTTTACACATACCTTATAAAAGGAATGTTTTGTGTTTCGTATTTTGTACAATATCATCAACTGTAAAGCCTAAAATTATGACACTGTTTTCTTTTTGGTTCCACAGTCACTTAGCATACTTATTTTAATAAACACCATATTAAAATTCTCTAAAACTCTGAAGTTGATATAACCCCAAATCACCACCGACACACACACAACCCTAACATGATAAAAGAGATCTAATCACCAAATACAGAATAAGCAAAACAGGTTATCATGGCTAAACTCCAGCCAGCAACTAAGCACCACACAGCCTCCTGGTGCAATGGGGGAGAGAACTGAAAAAGTGAGAACTCATGGGCTGAGATAAAGACAATTTAATAGGGAAAGCAAAAGCTGTGCACGCCAATTGGAAGGCAGGTGTTCATCCATCTCTAGGATGTAACAGTTACTTTGGGAGACAAAATGCCATAACTCTGAGCATCCCACACTTCCTTCTTCCCCCAGCTTTACATACTGAGCATGACACCATATGGTACAGAATATCCCCCTTTGGTCAGTTTTCCCAGCTGTGTCCCCTCCCAGATTCTTGTGCATCCCCCAACCTATTCATTGGTGGGGTGGTGTGAGAAGCAAAGAAGGCCTTGACACTGTGCAAGCTCTGCTCAGTAGTAACAAACACTGCTCTGTATTACCAACTTTTTTTTTCTGCACAAATCCAAAACACAGCCCCATACTAGCTACTGTGAAGAAAATGAACTCTCTCTCAACCAAAACCAGCACAGGTGTTTAGTAAAAAAAATTTATTTGGTATCCTGCTGAGAAATAACTGTCATGTTTAAGGAATAATAACTTAATGAGAGACTATTTGAACACTGGAGAAACATTACGGAATACACTTATTCAGGCATTAACCCTGACCTTAAAAGTAAGTTGGACAATTCAACCTGCATCTCAATTATATCACTACTTTTATACCATCAAATCCCCTCCAAAGCATATTTATGCATATTTCCTCTCACTGGGATAGCTTCAGATGAACAATCTAATTTTCATTCCTTTCTCAAGGTGAAAGAAATCATAGAATTCAATTCTCATGTAGTTCAATCCAGCAATGCAGGACACGAAGAAAACTTACATTAGAATGTGGAACAGCCATGATTTGATTTTACATGGAAAAGGCTTCTGTATATGGCATCTGTTTCAGTACACCCAGACGGTTGTACCATCTGCTTGGGATGCATTCATAAAAGGCTGTTTTCTACTGCCTGTCCTAGCTAGTAAATGACAGAAATTAAAAAAAAGACCTACTGGGTCACAGAAATTAACTCCAATGCAACTTAAGAAAGCAGTTCTCTTAATAGACCCAATCTCAATGAAGAATATTAAAAATATTGTTGCTTCAGCTTTATTTGTCAGATGGATAAAACACCACACACACTTCTGATTCATATGGTATCCAAGAACAGCACACAGAAAACTCTGCAGAAAGACCACAAATTATGAGCATCCAAAACCAGACAGATAGGATTCTTAGGAACTTCCTGTAGTTTAGAAACTACCTGAATGCTTTGTTCTCCCTTGCAGACATCCCATGGTGCAAGGGACTCCCTTGCAACCCCTGAAAAGATCTGCCCATTCATGTATTCCTTAATTTCTTCATGCATATCCTTAAACACCTTTCCCCATGAGAAAATTCTAAAGAGAACTCCAATTTTCTTTTAGAAAAATCCATTTTATACAGTCTGCCACAGTACAAACATGTACTAGTCAAATGGTCTCCATAACTTTTAGTGATATCTCAGTCCGATACTGTTGGCACCTGCATTAACACAGAACCAGTTAACTTTTTCACTACAGAATAGGGTTTAAAAAACCACATGCTAGTTATAAAATAGCAAGTAGCTGAAAAAACCTTTTAAAAAAAGACTAAATGTTGAAATTATCTTCTTCCCCAAATTTTTACTGTACATCTAAATTAAATGCTCTGCAAACTACTTTTGAAAAATGTTAAAACATTTCCTCACAGACTGACTGCAAGAGAATTTATAAAATTATATTGGGTTTGTGTGGCAAGGTTTTGGTAGCAGGAGCAGGTTTGATGGCAGGACTTGTGACCCCACAGGGGACCCACACTGGAGCAGACTGTTCCTGAAGGACTACACCCTGTGGAAGGGACCCACGCTGGAGGAGTTTGTGAAGAACTGCAACCCCAGGGAAGGACCCATGTTGGAGAAGTTTATGAATGACTGTCTCCTCTGGGAGGGACCCCATGCTGGAGCAGGAAAAGAATAGGAAGAGGAAGGAACAGCAGAAACAACATATAATGAACTGACCATAACCCTCATTCCTCGTCCCCCTGCGCCACTCAGAGGGAGGAGGTAGAAAAAACTGGGAATGCAGTGGAGCCTGGGAAGAAGGGAGAGGTGGGGGAAAGTGTTTTTTAAAATTTGCTTTTATTTCTTATTATCTTACTATGATTTGATTGGTAATAAATTAAACTAATTTCCCCAAACCAAGTCTGTTTTGCCTGCAACAGTAATTAGCAAGTATCTCCCAGTCCTCATCTCAACCAATGTCCAGCTGAGGAAAAGGAGTGATAGAGCAGCTTTGGTGGGCACCTGGCATCCAGTCAGGATCAATCCACCACAAATATCCAGTATATTTTGAGCTGGTTTGAGTAGCTTTTCTTTCAGTTCTTTAATGTTTTAAATTTTCAAAGGCCAAGGAAGTATTAAAAAGTTCCAAGTTGACAAAGAAAGTAGAGGAAAGGAAAGGTGGAAAAAAAGAACCAAATTAAATAGGAACATCAAAGAAAACATTAAAAATTTATATTAAATGTTTCTTAAAAATATAAATAGTTCATCTCAGAAAACACACAATTTTATCTGATTTGTGAGTTAAGTAAAAAAACCCCACCCTTCCAGAGCTTAAAATTACACAAGATTCTTCCTATTTGACTGTGATATGTGCCTTTAAGAAGCAAGTTTAGCTTTCAGAGACTGGTACAATGAATTATTCTGGCCTTTTTACTTTTATTACCAAATAATATATCAGCATATGACATTATGGCTTAGACATAGAAATGGAGGGTTTTGGGGTTTTTTAATGGAGTATCATCATGATTCTAACACTTAATAAAAATCATAACAGTAAAGAACCTTCCCAAACCAAACTATTCACATCTTTTAAGTTTCTAAAAAACTGTATTGATAACATATTACCTTTCAGTCTACACCCAGTTCAAAAGAAATACTGGAATACACTGCAGAAAAGTTCTGTTATGTCAGAATACCCATTAAAATATTTAGATGAGACAGAAATCCTGTTTCTGCACAACTACAAGTTCTAGTGTAGTCTGAGTGGACCCTGCAGGTGTAAAGGCGATACCTGTTTTGTACTCAGCAGATTTGTGTTTTAAATGATCCTTGAAGGAGCTTTGAATTATTGGAGCTACCATATTTCTCCAATGTCAAGCACCTAGTTGAGCAGAAACAGCAGTAAAGAATTGTGGTGGGTTGACCTTGGCTGGATGCCCACCAAAGCATCTCTATCACTCCCTCTCCTCAGATGGGCAGGGGAGAGAAAATATAACAAAAGGTTCGTAGGTTGAGATAAGGGCAGGGAGAGATCATTCACGGATTACTATCATGGGCAAAACAGACTCAACTTGGGAAGTTGGTTTAATTTATTACAAAAAGCAGGATAATGAGAAATAAAAACAATTCTTAAAAACATCTCCCCCCACCCTTCTTCCCAGGCTTAACTTTACTAACAATTTTCTGTACCTGTGGGCTGCAGGGGCACAGCCATGGTCTTCACCACAGGCTGTAGGGGAATCTCTGCTCTGGCACCTGGAGCACTTCCTGCCCCTCCTTCTCCACTGACCTTGGTGTCTGCAGGGTCATTTCTCTCACATATTCTCACTCCTCTCTCTGGCTGCAGCTGCAGTTGTTGTTGTGCAGGGGTTTTTTCCCTGCTTAAATATGTTATCCCAGAGGTGGTACCACCATCACTGATTGGCTTGGCCTTGGCCAGCAGCGGGTCTGTCTTGGAGCGATCTGGTATTGGCTCTATCGGACATAGGAGAAGCTTGTAGCAGCTTCTCCCAAAAGCCACCACTGTACTGCCCCTGCTACCAAAACCTTGCCACACAAACCCAATACAAGAATAAACTACTGGACTACCTCAAAAATAATCATAATTGAATAAACACACTAATAGAAATGTGCACACAAAAATTTGATTTCCATTTTGATTTCCTCTTAATAAATGTAAAATGACATAGTCTGGCCCTATAACTGGTACAGTTAGAAAAAACAAGTTTGCTGTCAGACTTTCCACAAGGTCAAGATGGTGCTTTTATTCTACAATATACACAGCATAACCTCTGTGGATTACAAATAGACATAGACTAGGTAAGAAAAATATGACCAAACAAAATCCAAAGTCAATAATTTTCATCTCTGTCTTTTTCTTTTTTTTTGGTAAACACAAATCAAAATACGAAAACAGCCATGAAGTGGTACAATTGGCACCCCAAAGACTGCTATGGGATTCACCAGGGTTACACAACTGCAGTCTTAATACCTCTTTACTCCATGGCATATTTCCATTTTCTCTTCACCCAGTATATGGCTGTACCAGAGTCCAGAAAGGAAGCAAGTGTGCCCAAGACTTTTTTTATGCTCCAGTGACAGTTACTTTTTTGTATAACCGTACAATTGACAGCACGTGGTTCTCTGGTCAACAAAAAATAGCTGGATAAGGACTGGAGGCAAGATGCAAAGAACGTATGCACACCCCAAGAGCGCGCATTTATCTGCTTGAACAGCCAACAATACATACTGAGAGCATATGTTGTCAAAACAAGGGTCATAGCTTATTAAAAAAAAAAATTTGAAAAACAGAGGAACATCTTCAAGCAAACTACTTGGCATATAAGTTACATTTTGAAAATATTCAAGAAAAACTCAAAATTTGCAAAACATGGACATACAATCTATTGTTACACTGTATACAAATTAGGTAACAAGGTTAACTAAAACAAAACAAGCCAAATTTAAACTCTGCCCTGGGGGGTCTGGTTACAGGATGGGTGCTAGCAAAGCATCCCGGGAGTTGTAGTTTTTAAGTACTCTATCACACATGTGCAGTTGAATGCTTGTATAAGATTGGCTGAGAAGGTCATGTGTTGTGACATGTCACCATTTGAAACTACTATATAAGCCCTTGTCTCTTCCAATAAAGCAAGGCATTTGTTACACACCACATTGGTGTCACTGCCTGGTCCCAAGGACCTCTTATTTATTATATTAATACAACTGTTACACTGCCCTATTGGTCACATGAAGACAAATGCAAAGTCATCAACCTGAAATAAAACTTCATTAACACGAAAATACCTTAATCATAACAGTTTTTTTCACAGTATTACTTGCCCCAGCCAAGGCATACATTTCATGAACTCTGATGCACATGAGAATTAGAGAAGTGAAAGAAGGGATTCAAAGCAACTCTGTCACAGGCAAACACCAGCCTGCCCTTTACCTTCTTGCAATAATAAACCCTCCAGACAGTCTTGTTAAGAACAGCACCTGTGTTGTCAGAGCAGTGCAAAGGGCAGAGAACTAGAGGCAGGACTGGAAGCCCTTTTCTTCTAAACTTTAGGTAAAATATAATTCGTATGTGATTTATAATTTTTAGTGACCTTCAGTACATTTCCTAAAGATAAAAGAGGGAAAGTTTCAACTATGGAAATAAACAAAAATCTCACCTTATTATGTTCGTACTTGTATGGGATTTTCAGGGTATCCATGGCTCTGATCATGGCCTGCATTGCTGTAAATATATTCTGGTACACCAGTTTTGTAAATCCCCTTTTGTCTTCATCAGAGTAACCTGATCCGTGAATGATTCTCATCTGTTTGATGAACGTGCTTTTGCCACTCTCTCCTGTGCCTGCAAGACAAAGAAGAATATACTTCAGCCACTGGACACAAACAGGACTTCTACACAAAGCAGACAGCTTGTTCAGTGCAGGGCAGAACACTGTCAAGTGGTTATGATGCTGCCTACAAGGATCAGTTCAATATCAAAACAGCAGTAACACAGTAACAACTGAAGCAACAATGAACTGAAACTTTTATTTTGAAGACAAAATAGAAGTAGAAATAAAAAAGATAGCAATGAGTTCATAACTAAACTAATAACTAAAACAAAATATACTCTCCAAAAAATCTAGAATACACCACTGTGTATTTAAAATTATAAGCATAAATTTCCATTCCTGAAAATATAGTTCTCAACTATAGGGAATTTCTATGAAATGTTCTATCACAAAAATTAAAAAAAAAAAAAAATAGCTTGCTTGGCCAACTTTCAGGACATTATCTTAAGCAGCAATATACAACCAATGCATAAATTTGTTAGAAAGACATAACAATTACAGTTGTGCAAACATCAACCTCAGAAATATATAATATCAGCTTTAAGTAAAATTTGGCTCATATTTGTTAATAGGGAGTCATTACTTTCTTTAAATTTCTTTGCATCTTTGTACTTTACACAAAGCACAAATAAATTAACATTCTGCATGTTTAACAATTTAAAGTTAAGATTTGCTTATTTGGAATTTCACACAAAATATATCACACAGCATTTTTCCTTTGGCCCAGTTCACTCTCTCTGTGATTAGGAGAGCTTATCTAAGCAAACAAATCATATGAATAACTTATAAGGAGGAATTGAAATTTAAAACAAACAGTTGCACAGAATGCTGTATGTTCACCTAGCTTCTTAGCTCCCTAAGAAATGTAATGCATTTACCTGTGTGCAGTACTTCTTAACCTTTCAGCCTAGATTTTATTTTGATCATTTTTATAAAGCTTTCAGGCCTCATTTATGATCTAATATTTGGTTCCCCGGTCAAAGAAAGCCTTATGTTTTACATGATATTTTAGGTGTATTTTTTTTACATGTATTTTAGTGTATTCCACAAGCAGTGCAATGCAAGGGTAAAGCATGATTCTCTGCTTGCAACTCTTAAGTACTTCAGGTAGTACACCACAAAATATAACCTTGAAGTCTCTAAAAGATTTTGTCTTTACTATGCATGACTGTTCATTCAACTCCTGCTTAATTTTTTGGCTAAGGCAGTTCCTGCTAAGGTCTGAGGTATGCTGGGAGCAGCACCATTAGGTCAAAGCCAAAGCACTAGGTAGGCAGGATAGGTGGCCAGGAAGAACTAAAGGGCCAATATTCAACCATTATCACCTGCAAATTGTTGTCTCCTTCAGCCATTATCTTTTGTCTGGCAGTCTCATCAGAATCTGCTAAATTATGGAAATGGTATAGACCAAATCTCCAAGCTGGAGGGTATAAAACATAAGCTTATCCAAAAATCTTTTGAAGTGGCTCCAACAGCAGCTGGACTGCTGAGGCTTTCATACTTCCCAGTGTGATACAGGAGACGCCCTCACCACGATGGAAGAGAAAGGATGAGCATTCTCACTGTTGGCTAGGTAACTAATTCTTTTCTTTTGCTCATAGGTACACGATATTAAGAGTTATGGGTTTTAAGTTATGAAACCTTATGACTTCAATGGTGAATAAGTGAATTCACATGATAGAGTAGTCTGGTCAAAAGGGGATTGAGCCCGTTTGTTGTATTACTTAATGAGACCATGATATAAAGTTTAAATCACAGAGTATGTTGTCCTGAAAATTTGAGATCCAAACAGACCGTGACACTGTGGACTTTGTTTTGAAACCTTCAGCCCCATCTCCCCCATGTTTAAACCAAACTTTTAACACAAGTCTTCCTTACACACACATTCCCAGAAAATCAAGCACAATGTTATATACAGGCCTATTTTTGTGGAAACACAAATGGTTGTTGCTGCAATGAAACTTCTCCAGAGTTGAAAGGTTAGACCAAACCTGCATCTACAATCAGCCTTCACTATGATCCCCAGACTGCTGTGATCAAGAGGAAAGCACCAAATATACAAACCATCTCTGCAGGGCATTAACCGGCCACCAGGATGTAATCTACCAGAAGGGAGAGAATGTTGCTTTTTTTCAAGAGTTTATAAAATTACAGACTCAGGCAATGTAGAACTACTGCATGCTAAAAAAAATAAATGTTTCAGGCTACCCTCAGATCTCAATTTTTCCCTTTTTCTGAAACCTACACAATGGAGTCATGTTCTTATATATATGAAGTGAAATAAAGCACCATATCGCACATTGCCTTAATAATTCTGTAATATTTTCCATTTTTTCCTGAAAGATATGTCCCATATTTAGTACAAGAGTCTGTTCAATATGAACCCATAAAGCACAGAATAGTATATGGTATGCATTTTGACAGGATTAACTCTTATTAAAAACTTTGTTTTAACTAATACATAAGAAAGTCATTTGCATCAAAGCTCTCTAAATCACTGGAATACAAAGTAACTTCCATTTTTGGTCAAAATACTGTTTCTTTAAGAGGAAATCAATATTACTCAAAAAAAATCATAAAATACTGTTAGAGACTGAAACGGTTAATGATTTACGCATTCTAGGATGCCAGGGGACTTTTGCAGGCTGGGAAGAGGCAGCTGTTGGCCCATCAAAGCCCATCCCCCCCCCCAATCCCAAAAGGCAGGAAAAACCCTTTTTTACCATGCCCCTCACAGGAACTCTGTGCAGGCCTAGGAGACTTTGGAGGCTTGTGGCATGGCCTGTGACACTATCCATGGATATAATCACTCATAACTTCATTGAGTGTGTGGGCTTCCCACCCCCAACGGATCAAGACCACCACTTCAACTGACAGACATGGAAGCTGAAACTACCAAGTTCCATCGCTGGACCCTCTTGCCAATGACTATATACATTTTTCCACTCTCATCTTTTCTTTCCCTTATGTCGGAGGTGGGCCAGCAGAAGCCTACAGAGAATGGAGAAAGATGCAACAGAGCTGCAAGGAAGTCTCAGAGGAA
>JAYRBT010000086.1:723078-736341 GCA_036023395.1 Myiotriccus ornatus
ATTTTGCAACAGCCTCCAAGTGTAGGTCTTCATAATTTATTCATGTTATGTCCCTTGTGCTAGCTTCCACCAAGATGAAATTGCTGGTTTTTTTTAAACTGAAGTGCTCTAGTTTAGTATCACATAAGAGAAGGTTCCATTAAAAAACATTCTTGTATGTTTGTGCAGTTAAAGAAACTCATCCCTGTCTTTATAAGGAAAAAAAATTAAAATAAAATGCTACATTAAGCAGGGATCAGGAATGGTATGTGTAAACACTGTTATTACACTGCATCCGTTATGGCAAAAGTAACTTTGACTAAAAAGCCACTCCAATCAGTTCAGAACTTCTGTGCTGGTTTTGAAATGGTAGCCTCTCTCTACAGGCTTTAAAAGAAATTTGAAGCAGAGCTTAAAGCTGCACCACAGAGTTCTCTTAGTTCCAAACTCTGCCAAACATTTCCAAATTTATCGACTGAAAAAAGAAATTACTCTTGATAAATCAAGATATAGTTCTATACATAAAAAGACATCACTGATGTCAAAGTTCAAACTTCCAGTGAAAGACTAAGCAAACCTGATAGCTCCCATCAAGTTTACTATTACTGCATAAAATACGCACTGTTTGTTTAGTTTTCCACAGTCATTCTGAGTGAAGGGCAGTATGTTGGTGAAGAGCATGGGTGTTTATAAAGCCATTTGTCTCATTTGCAGATAGACTGCTGAAGTCAGCCACCGAAACAGCCATTTTGGCACTGGTAATATGGTGTGTGTGGTTCTCCAAGTCCACACCAAGGTTATTTACTGAGACATCATTCATGAAAGAATCTGGGACAGCAATTCCCATTTTCAATCTCTTCGTAGGTCTTTCTGTCTCCTCACTGCACATGTTCATAGGGTTTAGCTCTGAGGGATAAAAGCCAGTCTCAAATAAATTAAAACAATCACTTTCACCATTGCTAGGCAAGTTAAGTAATTCTTCTGTTCCAACAGGCACATGATTAACTGCTGCTCGAGGTAAGCTGTCCATAGGAGGGAAGGCATCATCAAGGCAATTCACATCTGAAGTGTGGCAGACTGTAGCTACACTGTTTGTCAATGCTGGAAAAAAAGATGAACATAAAACGTAAATGAAATAGTTATTTATATAGTTACAACAAAAAGTTTGTAGGTTTTGTTTGTTTTTTTTCTTTGATTTACCTGTCAACTCATTGGCAGTGATAGAGTTCAGAATGCTTAGTTGTTGATCAGGAATGCTTTCTGTTCGAGTATTAGATGCTAAGGCTGAAGTATGTACTGCTCCACCAAGGGCTTCTGCTTCATCTACCAAACGATCCATGTAGTCCCTTAAAGAATATGGCATTCATAATGAGTTATTTAATAGGAAAACAAGGCCTAAAAATGATGATGGATTTATTTTCAGTTGCCATAGTCACTGCAGCATTGCACTGCAATGATGGGAAGAAAAAACTAATCTTCCACATTTCAAATTTGCAACAGAAAACATATCCTGAGGACATTTTACTTACGTAACTCCAGGATGATGGTTATATCTCTTCTTTCCAAATCTTGTTTGCTGAGCAAAGTAATCATAACGTTCTGACTTTTTCCACATGTAATAGAAAGCCACACACTCAGCAACTGTTCTGGTTCTTACCTAAAAGAAGTCAAGAAGAATTGACAAGATAAATGCAAAGCATTATGTTTTGTCATCTCCCTAGTCCCCATATTCCTGCGATATTGTTACTTTTACTGTTCTAGTATCTGGAACAAACCAATTAAATCAGAAGACCTGAAAAAGACATTTACACTTTCAAATTTCTTTACTGAGAGGGTGCTCAAACACTGGAACAGGCTTCCTAGAGAGGTGGTCAATGGCCCAAGCCTGTCAGTGTTTAAGAGGCATTTGTCCAATGCCCTTAATAACACACTAACTTCTGGTCAGCCCTGAAGTGGTCAGGCAGCTGGACTAGATGGTCGTTGTAGGCCCCTTCCAACAGAAATAATCTATTCTATTCTAAATAATTACTACATCTGTTCTATTGTATACATTACTGTTGTTTAGGACTGGGTTATTTTTAAACTAGATTGAAACTGTATCTACATCTGAAGCATTTCAGTTCATAACCTACATAGTAATTTTTTTAACTATAAGAGACAGACTCTCTTTTAAGATGGAAAACACTGAGCAAATGAATGATCAAAGAGAAGTGAAGCAGAAAAGATGTTGGGTACTTATAAAATTCTGGTCCATAGTGACATAGATCAACTCATATGCTTTGTTGCATGTTGGAAACAATATTATAAAATTATTTCTTTGTATCTCAGGGGAATTATTGTTTATGGATAAGGTCCATTTACAATTTGAACCACCCAAATATTTATCATAGAACAAGTTAAGTCAAGTGTTGAACAGGACTATCAGACTGTTGTTGAACAGCAACCACAACCCTATAAAGTTTACCTGAAATACAACAAAAGCACCAGTCTCCTAAAGAAAAAACTTGTTGTGGTTTAAGTCCCACCAGCAACATGCAAAAAACCCCAATTGTTCACCACCAACCAACTGATGGCCAGCCAGTCCCCAAGCCACAGCAGCCCCCACCCAACAACCTTCACCCCCAAATTTTATTACTGAGTATGATGTCTTATGGTATGGAATATTCCTTTGGTCAGTTGGGGTCAGCTGTCCCTCCTCCCAGCTTCTTGTGCGCCCCCAGCCTACTCACTGGCAGGACAGTCTGAGGAGCAGAAAAGGCCTTGACTCTACATAAACCCTGTTCAGCAATAACTAAAACATTAGCATCTTATCAACACTGTTTCCAGCACAAGTCTAAAGCATAGCCCATACTAGCTACTATGCAGAAAATTAACTCTATCCCAGTCAAAACCAGTACAAAACCTCAAGGTGGTATCAAAACATATAGGAGATGTACAGAAAGTTTGGAAATACCCATAATGACAACTGTACCAAGTGATATATCTACTTGATTTAAAAAAAAAATCCAATTCCTATTCTTCAGTCACAGAGGAATCAATCAGAAGCAAGTCAAATCAAGATTAGAACTCCTTTTTTGGCCAGAAACCTGGATGGTACTGATAGATGACTACACTTCCTGAAAAAACAAAGAGCTAAGCCCATTTCTGTAGAATTACACCTTCTGAGTGACAAAATTATTAAAGATGTGTTTTCCCTTCCAGCAGCCATGGTATGAAAATAATACACTTCTAGGAGAGGCAGACATTTTATCTAAATTATAATATAAATGCATATATGGAAGCAATATCAACTTAAGTTGATTTCAGAGATAATATATTGACTCAAGTTGCAATGCCTAACTTTTCCAATGGCATCAGAGGCAAAATTAGCACAAAAACACCAAGCTGGTTTTAATACATTGGCTCTTATTTCACTCTTTGCATAGCTTCTGAAAGATGCATTACTTTTACAAATATTCAGCATCATATCATCTACCAATTCTTCCATTTAACTGTAAAATACTAACCTTGTTTTTCTGTATGAGATGAAAGTCTTTTCCATAAATCAGAAGTGCATGTTCAAAGCTTCTGCATTCTTCTTCTGTCCACGCTGTCATCTCTTCTAGACAATTGCAAAAGTAGCACGATAAACTTATTTTTGCTCACTAACCTTTTACAGAGAACAAAATATTTGTGTTGCTAATGCCTGAATACTCAAACACACTCTAAAAAAATCAACAATTCCGTTATTTAGACCAATGTTCTTTCCTCTACTGTACAGATATCCTACCTGAAATCTAATATTTCTGTTTATAAAGAGTCATAAAAGAGTCTGATTTCTGAAATCTTTTACCCTGGAGGGCAAAGGACATTCAAAAGACTTGATTTATGATTTCTTAAAAAGTTTGTCATCAAGAAACCAAGATTTGATAACATGACTAAGATAACAGTGGGATTATTTTTCTGAATATTCCTTCTTGCCATCAGATGCAATGAACAGTGACTATTGGAAAAAGTGTGAAGGAACCTTTTGGAAGACAGAAGTGAATTTTAGTTTTACAAATTATAGGAAACAAAACAAAAAAACCTGAAAAGGAATAAGAGTTTTAAAACAAAGTAGCTCAAACTATTTGAGTAAGTCAGTTTTGTCTCAAGTATTGTTTCTTCCTTATCTTTATTATGGTTTTGTATCCATATATAATAAAAGAGTGATATTTCAGGCATCTTACATTCATAATAGTGATCTGTTCAGCTGTCATTTAAAGCCAATGGGGGTGGAGAACAAACAACCAACAAACAGATTTCAAAACATTTCTGGAAGCAGACACTGGAACAAAGACCTTTCTGCTTCCAGATGAAGGTGATAATCATTCCACTACAAGGCCATTAATTTTGCACTCCTTACTACAGAATTCTCAAGTTCCAAAGAGGAGATCCCCATGTAAAGTCTCACTGTTACGAAATTATCTTGGGAGATGTGGATTTTTAACTCCTATTGAGAATAGCAGTGAACTTCAATGGGTAGAGTACATCATTGCACAATGGTTACTTTAAGAGACAAGCATTAACAGTATTATCCCCCTTCACCATTTTTAATGAGAATATAAATCCCATCTGTCTTGGTGCCTGGGAGGGGATGAGTACTAGTCTTAGGACAGAATTTGGGGCTCTGACACACAATCTCTTCTTGTAAAAGAGCTTTCTGAAACATCACTTTGATATTCCTTATTGTTGCCTTCAGTTTTACCTTCCATACTTAGCTTTCACAGCACTTAACTCATAAACACTCAAATTCCCCTTGGATCCAGTTCTGAGTAGAGAATATCTGCGAGAATACAAATTTATACCAGGGCTCATAGTCTATTTCTGCTTTATGGAACATGTTAAAATACAGGACAAAGAACTGCCTTTGCTAAATGATACACACTGATTTTTATTTAAAGGAGTAATAAAGTTAGGGACAAACAAGATAGAAGCTTATTTTCCACTGTAAATTCAAGCAAATCTCTCCACACTCTACCAAAGACCCATACAACTATACAGTAGAACCAGTTTAGGGTTGACATAGCACAATGTTATGACAGTGATGAAGAGTGGGGCTCAGTCATTATCAGCTATTTTCTCCTGATTATGGTATAAATGTCATCAGATTATAATTGGCCATGATCTCAGAAAGGCACTGTAATGTGGGAGAGAACTGCCTTACGGGAGCAAAATCACAACTCCCCCTCCATCCTTCTCCTCAGTGTGTATCATTCTTAAAACAGCAAAAGAAACAGAGGAAAGAAGGAAAGAAAAGATGTAAAATCTGATCCTGCAACCTTTATACAGGTTACAAACTTCTCCAGCAGAAATCTAAATCTGGCCAAAAGTCCAATTATACCTAATCTGAGTTATATACCTAATGGGAATTATTGAAAACCACCCGAAGGACAACACAGCCATTGGTCATAGCCAGCACAGCTTCATGAGAGGAAAATCCTGCTTGTCAAACTTAATTTCCTTGTAGGACAAGGTTCCCTGCCTAGTTGATCAAGGGAAGTCAGTTGATGTCATCTTTTTGGATTTCAGTAAAGCTTTTGATACTGTCTCTCCCAGGATCCTTCTGGACAAACTGTCCAGCCCACAGCTGGATAAACACATCATGGCTCACGGGTCAAACACAGAGGATGTGAATGGGGTGACATCAGACTGGTGACCTGTCACTAGTGGGGTTCCGCAGGGCTTCATCTTAGGCCTTGTGCTCTTCAACATCTTCATTAACGACTTGGACACAGGACTGAAAGGAACGCTAAGTAAGTTTGCTGATGATACTAAATTGGGAGGAGCTGTTCACTCCCTCAAAGGCAGGGAGGCCCTGCAGAGAGACCTCAACAAATTAGAGAGCTGGGCAATCACCAACCATATGAAGTGGAACAAGGGAAAGTGCTGGATTCTGCACCTGGGATAGGGCAACCCTGGATGTTCATATAGATTGGGGAATGAGATGCTGGAAAGCAGTGCTGTGGAAAGGCACCTGGGGGTCCTGGTCGATGGTCAGTTGGACATGAGTCAGCAGTGCCCTGGCAACCAGGAGGGCCAACCGTGTCCAGGGGGGAACATCAGGCAAAGCATTGCCAGTCGGGTGAGGGAGGGGATTGTCCTGCTCTGCTCTGCACTGGTGAGGCCTCACCCCAAGTTCTGGCTTGTCAATCTGAATCTTACTCATGGTTTTTCTACACAACTTTTCAGTTATTTATCCTCCCCCTCCAAAGACGTGTTTCTTAAACAGTCTCTTACCCTGAGATGCCTTTCCATCTGAGCAGTATCTCTCAATTGCTTCTTTAATATTATGGCTACTTTTGAGAAGTTCATATAGTGCCTATAAAATAGAAGTCATCTTTACAAAGAGTCAGAATGTGCAAATAACCTATCTAAACTTCTGAAACAAGCCTTTCAGTGAACATATGTAACGTAAGAAAAGAAGATTTATCTTTATACAGGATGAAAATTTTAAAACAACAACCAAAAGCAAAACCATCTGTAAGGTAAAAATACACAGCTATTCTTCCCGAGAATGCCAAGGCAGGGGAAGGATTAAAAAAAAGATTTCAGATGCAAGGACCACTTTTTTATGATTTTGCATGCATCGGGCCCCAGGGGCAAAGGCAATGCCCCTCCTCCTGCAAAGCTTTTTGTATCTTCTCTCTCTCTCCTCCCCCCACTCTCTCTGACCTAAGGACACATTGTACATGACTGCAAACATGTTATCTCTCTGCATACCAGAGAGCAAGGCTGAGAACTTCTCTTGCTATGTGTGTGTGTGGGGGGGAAAGCATTGAAACTGCCTTTGAGAAAGAGCCACTAACTAGGCAGAAAGCCTTCCTAGCAAAACGACTTGCAACTTTCCATTACAAATTCTTCCAGAAATGTATCTATTTCTACACCATCCAAATATTAAGGCAAAGTTTAATTAAGCAAATGTAAATCATTATATCCAATAATTAGAAAAAAATGGTCTTCATTTGTCAACAGCATGTCAATCAGAAACATCACAGATCACAGCACTGCCAACATTCAAATACTCATCATTTTAAGCACATGCTTAAAATTACAAATAAGATCCTGACCCCAATAACATCTAAAAAAAAAACAACCAAAGAATATTGCTGCCTTTATAATACAAGGCAGAGAAACAGAACACATTAATTACAAAGCAATGTAAAAAATAGAACAGGATATAAAATATACTTGTTCATTGTCCCGTGTATGTAGTCCTTCAGAAATCCTGCCAATCATATTTTCATTTCCTGCTCTTAAGGAGGTTTCAAAAAGGTATTCTTTAACTTTACTTTCTGAGATCACATCAGGTTTCCACAGTAAATGGTCTTCATTTTCATAGGCTGTTAAAACAGAATTCATTAATAGCAGGTGTGACATTTTTAAAGCTAAGAACAGGAATATAGAATTAATCAAATCAAGCACTGTCATGCCACTTTTAAATTGCAGCTCACTTTCTCCCCAAAAAGCCTCAGTTAAGAGGGAGATTCTTCAGTGTGGTATGGTGAAGAGATTCAGGTTCCATGAGCATGAGATAAAGGACTGGCTCTTGAGACAATCTTTACAGAGGAGCAGCTTGTTGACAGCTAGATGATTTGTGTCAAATTATGCATATGCATTCATAGAATCATAGAATTAACTGAGTTGGAAGAGACCTCCGAGATCATCAAGTCCAACCCTTGATCCAATCTCACTGTATTCATCATGTTCATTTAAAAAAACCTAGCAAAACCACTCAGTTTTATTCAGCTGCTTACAACAAATAAGCTATAGTTTACAGTAAAAGAGTGTATTTTATTATTTCAAATATTGCATATAAAACAAACAAAAAACAAGAGGTGGCAGATAACTGGTCATTTTCAACTAAAATTTGCCAAAACTTACCTAACAGAATGGAAATCTAGGTCTCAATGTGGTAATTTCTTTTTCCGTTCACTAACAACTGGATGCTTTCAGCAACTTGTATGTTCCATACTTTACAAGCAATCAAGATGTATAGTCCTCCTTCATAGTATACTGAAATAATGTATGCACCTCTTAAGTAGTTTATTTGAAATATATTGGAAATATTCAAGAGTTGGCCTGAACCTTTGTCTGTGCACACATTTAAATTCTAGATTAAACTACAAATCCTTTACTCTGATCAATAGATGTGTTTACACATAGTGCTTTATGTACTCTCTTGGCAATACAAATGAGAGTTATTAAATTCAAACACACCCAAGTATAATGGCAGTTACAGTAGAAGAGATAAAGAAGATTCTCAAATCTCTCATACAACTGCAGTAAAGAATATTAATCTAAGGTGATTTAAGAACATGGAAAGCTTTCAAACAGACATGTTACAAGTGTAAGGTTTATAGAAGAGCAGAATTGCCTTCTAGCACAATTCCAGTAGCTGTGACTTCATAGCAGAAATATGAAGTTTGCCATCACAAGCTCTTCAGGGAGTACAAAAGAGGCTTTTACAGAATCCTCCATCTATACAGCCAAGTCCAACCTCTCCGAGCATTGCTGAGCTCAGCTTCAATTTCCATTATCAACCAAGACAACCCATCACTTCTCACTGGAAACCATGCCTGATAGTTTCAAGAGGAACTCCTCAGGCTCTCCCATCTGGGAACTATCTCTTTGCTCCTGGCTATGACAGTTGACAGTACTCTCACTGGTTCTCTCTAGCACCAGCTCATTCCAGAGAAAGGTGCCAGATTAGCACCTTCCTGATCATCCTCTGGTTATTGGTCCTTCTCTAGTTCTTGGCCAAGGAGAAGTCAAGATGTGTACATAGTAAAAGGACTATTCAGATAAAACTGATTCTCACTCTTCCATTTCTTACAACCAATAAGCATCATGCTTGAATCTTAGAAAATATGAAACTTCCATAGGTCTCTTAAGCAACACAAGAGATGTTCACTTGCTAATGCATCCAGCCAGTGAAGGTTTCTAAAAATACCAAATAAAACTCTATTAAATAAAATTGTTTCTTCTACTCTAGCACAATTTCAGTTTTTAACCTAAATTTACACAGCAATAACATCATCATTAAAACATCATTTTTTTAAAGAGAAGGTGTATCAGGACCTACATCTTTTACTCATGCTATGGAAAATTAAAATAATTTCTTTGCTTTTCATATCCATTTCGCAACCTGCACTGTCGTGCTAGCCAAAAAACAAGCAAAGAAAAATACTGAAGATCTTCAATGTAAACTAAGTTACATGTTCATAGCCCAGTTATGATACCTTGATGAAAATATTTCCTTTTTGACCCACAGTTTGCTGCCTCCTAATATTACTCCAACATCTTCTTGAGAATATCCACTCAAAGTTGTAGAATCACACTTTCAAGATAGAATTAGGTGGTTGTATTACTTCAGTTGACTAGGTTTACTTTGTTTGGTTGTTTTGGTTTGGGGTTTTTTTAAGGTCCCTGAGACTTTAACTAAGCCATTGAGTAAAACAGAAGAACTTACCCTTTTCATTATCACTGTATCTGCCAAGGTAAGGTGGAATTTCAGCCTGATACTGTGAACCAACCATTATTTCCTGAAGATGTAACAAAAATCATAAGAAAAGGCTATTAGCTTAATATTCTGTGCATGGAAGCATTAAAAATTCCATTAACATAGGATTTTGCAGAGATTTTCCATTTTAGATATATAAATTTTAATGCATTTTTAATAGTAAAAATTTTCTTACCTTTTTCTTAAGATATAGTTATTACCTTTCTCAAATCTTCAGATGAATTACCATTGTCTGCCTCTATGTCTTCACCATCTGATTCCTTATCTCCATCACACGTAGTGTTTGCTTCAGACAAAAATAAGTTGGTTTTAGCTAGGAAGAATTTTCAGTTTAAACACAGAACAAGATATTAATTACTTTTGAAAGGACTCCTGCTTTTATTCTGGGAGACACTCATCATGAGTCTGCTGATCTACATTTCTATCAAACTAGCATGAAGTCAGGAAGCATTGGTACTTGTATATTGCAGAACAAACATTTACCATTATTGCAACTAAGACAGTCTAATATATTTCTAACAGTCAAAAGAAAATTAGATCATTTTTCTTCATTGATTTTCTTCAATAAAGGCTTATACTTTATAGCAAAGGTATAAGAAAAACAGAAAACTTCCAGGGCTATGACTTAGCCATGCATTAATCACAAAGAAAGTAAAGTTGAAAGTGAGTTTTTATTACCTACTGAAGCCTTTCATCTGAAGTTTTAATTGGCATTCAAAACATTCCTTTAAACAAAACTGCCTTAGCAAGGACTAAAGATATAATCCATATACAGAAAACAGAATAAGCAAAAGACAACAAAAGACTGCTTATTCCTATTTAATATTTTTTTCCTTAGGAAGAAATACAGCAAAATTACTGAAATACTCCACAGAATAACTCATATTTTAGAATTTGGAACTCTCTAGTTCTGGGTTCTGAAGTAATTCTATTTTTTTTTATTTTATCTCCAGCAGAATGGAATCTATAGTTCTGATAAGATAAAAGCTATTTCATATTCTCAATTTTCAGTAATAACATGCTCATAAATAGGGTTTCAATTCTGGCTTCATCACAACTAAACAGAATCATCAGCATCAAACACCATATCCAAGACTATGGACTGAGGCTCCTCTTCTGTAGTGATTACTACAATCACCAGTCTATCTCTTTTTGCTGACAGAAGTAGCAGGCAAGAAGCTAACATGAATGCATGAAACAACAACATGCCTGGATAATATGCAATTATTTTGCCAATTAATCCAAATTCAACACATAGGCCATTTTATTAGACATGTTTATCTTAAAATTGAATGTTATCGTAGCAAAATGGACAAAGATCAGAAAAAAGATGAAACTGTCAACAGCACAGAAAACTGACATTTCTCTCTCTGAAATGGTGGATATTTTATTTTAAAATACCCAACCAAAAGTTCTAATAGAGAAAGAACAACATTCTGATAGAAAAACCACAATAGCTGAAAGCAAAGATGAGTGTCTCAGTCCTGAGTAAGATGAAGGGGCTAATAATTCTTTCCAAAAAGCTGCCACTTTCAGTGTCATATTCATTAACAGTTCACAAGCAATGTTTAAGTGCCAGCAAGGTTAGGGTTTGCTTAACTAAAAAAGGGCATTATAACTTTTAAGGTTTTTGCATCTCTCTCAACCCAAATGCCTTACATTAGACTATCGGCATCATGAAAAGGGCTACAATTGCTGATGACTGAGACAGCACATGCCCTTTACATACCCTTTCTCTAGAGGGATGGAATCCCCCAGAAACAGCTCAAGATACTTGCCAAATTAAAACTGTGATAAAAATCCTCCACATTGTCTATTGCAGTTCATTTGTTCACTGATGTATTAGAGTTGAAGCAATGAGGAATATCTTGTCAAGGCTGGATAATTGAACCACTGCTTCTTGGATCTTTCCCCATAATAGTTCCATGGGTAGTGAAATTTTGGTGGTCGTGGGTTCATAGGCCCCATCCCATATAAAAACACTTTGGCTCATGAAGTCCTATGGAAAACTGTTGAATGTGTGAAGGGAAATAATCACAAAGAAACCACATCCCAGTTCACATCCACAGGCTGAATAGAGGAGTCACTACCTTAAAAGCAGCAGCAAAAATTTTAGTAGAGAAACACTAATTTAAAAGAATAGGTTACACATTCATGTCATTCAATAACATACAGAAAATTACAAAGAGTGTTCCTTGACACACTAACTATTAATTCTGAAAAGCTACTGTATTTTTTTAAAAATTAATTGTACTTGTGCTTTGAGCACTGTACTAAATATAGGTCTTTTAGGTAATCAATAATACCAACCAAAGACAATATTCATGTACAACCTCCTGCAAAGCACTGTTTCTCAATCCCACTCTGCAATTTTTATATTTTAAACTAGGAAGCTATACATAACACTAAGACCTTTTGAGTACTATTACAAAATTAGGTTTCCTACATCTTAATGGCCGAGGAAAGAAGTCGGTAGCCTCATGTGAAGTAACTGATGGTGTCAAGTCATCAGCAGAGGACTGTGTTTCTTCATCATCACCTGACAAGAGGTCTTTAGCTATCTCCTCCTGTTTCATTAAAATAAAAAAAAACCAAAATTTCAGACTGACTATTAAGTATAGACTGGTGAGCATTTAGATTCAGCAAATTGTAAGCCTCATTATTAAAATGAACTATTTTATCATAAGTAATTTTAGCAAACTGTTCACTCTTAATTAAAAAGCTAGTCCACTCCTAATTCTCAAAACAAATATAACCATTCATTTCAGAGTTAAACACAGAGGTTTATTTCCCCCTTTTCTTCTATTAAAATAAATGTACAAGTAGTAATGCATCAAATCTCAGATGTTCTTCCAAGTGCTTCCAATGAAAAATGTGAGGGGAAATAGGAAATATTTAAAAATCTGTCATGATTTGCATCACAGATAACCCTTAAATTTGAGGGGGGGAGTGAGTACAGGTGAAACAACAAAAACCCAAAACAAAAGCCAGGCACTTGCATAGACTTTTCCTGAGAAGAATTACAAATAATAGACAATACATAATAGAGCAAGAGGAGAGGCAAGCAAGAGCAAGCAAAGGGGAGGACAAAAGAAAGGGAAAGGGAGTGAGAACACACGTCCTCCATAACCAGACATGCTTGAACCCTTCTGTATAGAGATTAGGGAGGCAAAGAACTGTATTAGACAAGCTGACTACATTTCTGTAGCCTCAACACAATCATGACTCCTAATGAGAATCAGATGTGCAGAGCCATCATTATACCCTACTTTCTGTGGGGTTTATAATTTCATTATACTTACGGAAAGAAAAACAAAAAGACAACTACAGATTTTATAATACAAACTACTAGCTGCATATGCCTTATAGTCAAAAAAATCAGAATAATCTTAGAAATCAAAGTTAGCCTGCAAATCACAAAACCTGAAGTTTCATGTTTCTATATTCAATAGTGGAATGCATATAATAATTGCACATTAAGCAATCTCTCTAACCCCCCAAAGTTGAGACCGTTACAAATTATATGTATTTGAAAGAAACATTCCAAAGCATTTAGTAGTGCACTTTTCAAGCTATCCACAAAGGTTTGATACATGACATATATGTTTGAAGCCAGAATTATTATTTCTGGACATTGCATACATTAAAATAAAATACAGAACTTTTCAGTGATACCTTGGAGTTTTGATTTTTTAATTTTTGTAGATCTTAGAAGTAGTTATATAGTAAATGTAGATTTTAGA
>JAYRBT010000086.1:787399-799517 GCA_036023395.1 Myiotriccus ornatus
AGCTGGACTTGTTTAGCCTGGAGAGGAGGAGGCTCAGGGGAGAGACCTTATCACTCTGTACCACTACCGGAAATGAGGTTGTAGCCAGGTGGGGGTCAGTGTCTTCTTGCAGGCAACAAGCAACAGGGTGAGAGGACATCATAGCCTCAAGCTGCACCAGGAGAGGTTCAGGTTGGGCATCACAGAAAGGATTGTTAAACATTGGAATGGACTGCCCAGGGAGGTGGTGGAGTCACTGTCTCTGGAGGTGTTTAAAGAAAGACTGGATGTGACCCTTAGTGCCATGGTCTAGTTGACATCATGGTGTTTGGTCAAAGGTTGGACTCGATGATCACAGTGTTTTTTTCCAACCTATTTGATTTTGTGATTCTGTGAAAGAAGTTGGCTGTATAGCTCCTTCTCTACCTAATGTGTGCTGGAACTAAATCCATTCAGTCTCAATCAAAGCACCAGCTAGGACAGGATGTCTCAGTTTTCAAACCAGTTAGGAGGATATTGTAAACATAAATCTGGCTTGTCATCAGAGTATAAAGATTTACAATCTTGTCTGGTGGAATTCATTGCAGAGGTTGGTATTGTATTTGTAATAAGCTTTTGGACCTTAGTTGAAATAAACTGTATGAGATAGGCAATTGTGGATTATAATACTCATAAACTGAACTTCCAAAACGAAATAAATTCAAGATCTAGGAGGCAGGTTCCCTGTCCTTTTTTTTAAGCTTTATATGAAATACCTTTTTTTATCCTTGTATTCCAAGCTCACTTCAATGCTCTAGCAATCTGTTACTTGATGGGTCTTCCCCAATTAAAATAGCATTCTACATTTTTTGATGCAAAACACATTGCTTGGAACATACATTAGAGATCCATGAGAAACATGGCTTGATGTCATGGTTTTAGCTAGACAGCTACAGAATTTTCTCCCTTCCCCCTGGCCATCAAAGTGTACTTAGCAACACAAAAGACCTAGCTGAGCAGGTTAATGGCTGAACTATTAGTCTCCTAGGAACGGGGCAGATAAGGAACTTGACCTTTTTGTTCTCTTTCTCTCATCTCCTGGGGAAGGAGAGGGAGGAGCTGGGGGCTGGAACTCAAGTTGGGAGGTGTACCTGGGTGCGGTTTTCGGCTCTCTCTGCTCTCAGCTGAGGAAGCACGGAGCCTTGCCTGGATTTTCTCCCCCGGATAAGAGCTATTGTTTTGTGTTCCTGCCCTGGAGGGTTTTTTTTTTCCGGTTGGCTTTTTTTTCCCCTTTTCCCTTGCATCGATTTCCCAGAGGACAGAGCCCCGCCAAGAGAGAGGAAGGGAAAGGACTGGGCAAAGCAGTTTTTACTCGACCAGCCGGAGTAAGTGAAATTGTCTGGTTTCCTTTTCCCCTCTCCCTTTTCCTCTTCCCACTGTGGGGGAAGGGAGAGAAGTTTCTTTTTTTTTTGGTTGGATTGGTTTTTTTTTCTCCAACCTACCCACGTGCTGGGTTTTTGGACATTACAAGTTCTGCATCTCTGGTGATCCAACAGCGCCACCCGGTGGCTGCTACAGGACATTACAAGTTTTGCATCTCCAGTGACCCGACGGCACCCCCTGCTGACTGCAGTTGGAATTGCACCAAAGGGCACAAAAGTTGAACTGTTTATTTCTCCTTTTGCCGTTTTATCAGTTTTGTTTCCGAAGGGGTTATTTGTGGGTATAGGAGTGTTGTTTGGCTGTTTTGCTTGGGTTTTTTTTGGTGTTTCTGTTAATACACATATACCTTTTAATAAAGGGCTGTTAGTTTTCCTTTTCCATAAGTTGTTTTTCCTTCAGTCGGAGCCTCTTAATTTTGAATTTATGATTGCTTACAGGAAGGAGTTCGGGTCTTTTCTCATAACTCATCCTCAGCAAAAGACCCTTGTCTCATTTAAACTGGGACACTTGATAAGATAGAGACTTTATTTTTTTTGTTGTCAGATTAAATACACTAAAATAAGTTAATGCTGCAAATATTCTTCACAATTTTACTAGAGTAAAACTTGAGGTAGTAGGCTATGGAGGGGTCATATATTAACAGATGGCAAAGACTTCTTGCTCCTAACAATCCTCTTTTACCTAGCTAATTTTAGAATGGAATTATTCTTGATATTTAAACTAATATATTATATTCTGCAGTTATTGGAAGCATGAACAGCTATTTAATCAAGTTGACACCTTAAATAATAATTTCATTTGCAATCTGAGAAACAGTTTTTTACTCCTGATACTGTTATATAAATATTAACTGACTTATTTAAAAAGGCAGAAATTGAAATAATTTTTCTTCCAAAATCAATAGCATTACAATCTAAAGTATTTAGTTATATAAACCCCAAAACAATTCAAATGTCAAATGTTTGTAACAGGAAAACAAATTTATTTATTTCAGAAGACAATACACAATTTTGTTTTGAAAAACACAAAAAAACCTAGCCTGAGTTCATGTCTGAAATATTCAGAAAAATCCTACTCTCTTTAGCATGTTCCAGTCATTAATTTTAAACAACACACTAAAAGTTAATATATTTTTATAATTATAAAAGTTTCCTAGTTATTGTACAGTACACAATACAAATTGCCCACAAACTATTATTTAGCTCCTTCCAATTTTGACAGGACATGAGATACTAAAAGATTTAGCATTTCTCACACACAAAAAAAATCACATCAGGAAATACATATTTAGAAAATCAAATACATTATACAAAACCCATATCAAGTTATTCTGTAAAGATGTTTCCTTAAATAATTAAAAAGTGTGTTCAACTAATTAAAAAACTGCAAAACTACATTATGTCACATGTACTGTCTACAAAAAAGTTACTTTCTTAATTTACAGAATGTATGCAGTAAATAGGAAAACAAAAGTTCAAATTCTCCTAGTGTTATTACATTTCTGTGCCTGTGGTACTGAATAATGTAAACTGCCACTTACTAAGTGAAATTTAAATTATGACACCTTAAAAAAATACAGTAGAAAATAAATGGAACCAAGTAAGTTTCCTAGATGCTAAGAAAGCCCTGAGTGATGACAGAATTATTGATTGGCAAGCTCTGGAATTAACCTAATTACAGTTTACCACCTGAGGCAAAAATTCCCAAGTGTTTGAAAGGCACTCAAAGTTTATTCAATAGCCTCATTGGTTATTACTGTAAATTTTCAGTGAAGATGAGAAACTTGCTTTGGTACATAATTATATTTTTTGGACATTTTAAATTGCTTTATTGGGTTATTTCAATATTATATTTAATGTTTAAATACAAAACAATCACTTTAACAATGTATCTGGGACCTCTTTAGTATTATTTGTGTAAAAAAACATCAAAAAAGCTAAAAGAAAAAGACCCTCTTGTTGATATCAGTGAGTCAAAAGATACTGGATTACATCCCTGGTAAACACCAATCAAGGTGAGGTTGTCCCTCCACAGTCTTAATTTTTTAAAAATATTTATTATTTTAAAGTTCACCCAGTGCTGAAAATTCTTGAAGACATTTGTACCACAATCAAGTAAGCACTTAAGAACATAAGAGCATTTCCCTGATTCTGATTTAAGTGAGGCTCATTTTGATGCTCATAGTCTTTTTATGGACTTTCTTCTCTAAAGTGAATTTCAGCCTTAATGATCAATTTGCAAGAACAATTTTTACAAAAGCTTAAATTACTCAGGGCTTCCAGTCCCAATAATTTAATTGCCAAGTTCCTTTCTTTAAAAGAAAAATATCAGAATAAACCATGAGAGTTTAAATGATCAAACTGAGGCATATTTTCCTCCAAAAAACCCCTAGGCAGTCACTTTGTAAGTGGCTTTTACTATTTCTTAAGTAAAGTGGGTAAATTAAACTTAGGTCTTCTGTCATATAAAATCACTAGCAGCAATGTTCAAGGCATGCAAACTGAGGAGCATTTACAATAAATTATGAATAAAATATTGTTAAATTAAAACCCTTTGAGTATTGCATTCTAATTATGCATGAATTTGCATTAACTTACTAAAAATCTTTACAACTTACTTGCACTATACTACTGATGTAATTCCACAAAATGTAATGAGATTTTTTTTTTCACTCAGCTATATTTGAATAAATACATCTGCACCTACTGTTGTTGATTGCTGCTGCAAGGAATCAGTAGAAAAGCTCAGTAAGGTGGAATTTCTATCTATACTTTTCAACAACTCTCTACTCACTTCTGAACGTGTTCCTTTTTTCTGGTGAGTACTACTTGTAAGAACAAAGGACTTTTTCAACACAGCAGAAGGCAGGTGCAATTTCGAGTTTTTTTTTATTTCTTTCTAAATTATAAGATTCAATAAGAGTTAGCCAAACAGCATCCCTGTAGAGAAAGCTGAATCTAGTACCACTGTTTTTCCATTAGTTCATATCACAGTGACTGAATGTTAAAAGGAATATGAATACAATGTCCTTTTTGTCTTTTTATTAGATAGACTGCAGAAAATTTGATTGCAAACATACCAAAGATTCTGTAAAATTCATTTTCATGTTAACTAAGCAGTTTTGGTTTTATTTTTAAAGATTTTAATTTACAGTGTTAGAGTATTTTAATATTACCCTAAAGATATTTCCAAAATAGTACAAATATATTTTTTTCTAAAACTCCATATTGTAAAGGCATACAACTTATGTCTGTAGAGTCAAATATTTGATTTCTCCATATATTTATGCAATTATGAAAACAAAATAGCAGAAATAGTTTTGCACCATACAGCACATATTAATGGCAGTGAATAATTTAGCCTAAATCTATTGAGCCTTTTTTGTCTAGCATGCAAATATTTAATTTAGAAATTTAAAAAAAAAATCTGTAGGACAATCAGTAACCTAAATATACAGCATATTTTCAGTGGTCTAATTAAATTACCTAAAAAGTATGTCCTTACATCTCTCAAAGGGTTAATACAAGGCATTACATTAAATTAATTTACTAAGGCTTAAACTAAGCACTTTGTATTTATTCTTCTATTCCTGTTTTTTATTTTTTTATCACTAAAGTAGCAAAGATACTAAAATACCATTCATTGACCTGTTCTTAAACATGATAGTTTTTATTTTCTACAGAGACAAGGATGTAATTTTCAGAAATTAATACTGATCTGTCAAATGAATGTTTGAAATAACTGTCACATGAAGTACCAAAAATACTTACATTATTTAAAAAGATACTTTTTCACCATTTCTTTTCATGACTATAAAAGGTTATTTTATTTTATAAAACCACTCTATAAAGTAAGTTAGATTGCAATGTAGCACTAACTAATATAAATGTTTTTCTAAATAATGCTGATATCATTTGATGAGAAACACAAATATATCAAGTCAGGTCCTTGCCTGTGGAAAATATTTTGACCAGAAGCAATATTTCAGACATTTAAAAATGCTTCACTTTAAATGGAGTTTTACAGAGCTATGCATTATTCAGTGACAGTACACAGCACATTATTTTACACATTTGTGAACTATAGGCAGAAATGCTGTACATCATCATTTTGTAAGTAAACAATTTAAAGAATATTATCCTAATTTTTTAACAGAACATTACAAAAAAGATGCACAAAGCATGCTACAGTACAATATTGAAACATAGAAACAGGTAACTGAAAAGAGGGGGCTTTTTTCTTTTTTAAAAACTGATTTACAATGAGAAATATGAAAATGTAACTAACTTTTCATAAATGTAAAACTTCTGAAATTTGGGCCCCGTGCTTTGAAAAAGTAATTCAACAATACCCATTCTGCCACAGTGTTTACTAAGTTATTTGTGCCAATAGGGGAAGCATCTCTAAAATAATTATTTTGAATTTCACATCAAGATTGGGTAAAATCCACAAATGATATCCACAAACCCTTATCTTGTAGTGTCTAGTCAGTAGATGCTTGCTACAGCTCCTTAGAACTCTAAAAGAGTTAAGCAGGCTTCAGAGTGGCAATTCAGCCACATGCTACACACTACATAATTTGGACCAAGGTATCCATATTTGTGTTCATGAATCATTAACAATACCCATCTATTAGCAAATATCAAAAGTGTGCACATTGTTTCATGTGTGTATGTTTGATCTAAATTGCAGTAAATTTAAATGCAAAGCACACAAATCACATACCTGTAAGTATACATAGCAGCTTACAACAACTTAATTCTTTTAAATATTTGATAAAGTGGTGAAAGGATGACTTAAAAATTTGAGAGAATAATCATTTGATAAGCATAGAAATACAAACTTCATTCAGTTACCTGAATCAGGGATAGTTCCAATTTGTTTTGATAACGTCTATTAGAATCCATGATATGCATTCTGGTCTTGTATGCATATATTTTGTTTTCTTTTTGCACTACATGAACAGTGATCAACTGTTCAAAAGATGTTCAGGTCCCACTGCTTCTTAGCAATCTAGATTTACATGTTACAACTATACTTTTCTCTCAGCAACAACAAATCCAACATTCTATGAATAAAAAACCTTTAAGGTTTGTCAACACAAAATTTAAAAACACGCAAAACAGACCATCAGTACAGCATAGAGCACCCTATGTTATCATAGGTTAGTTTTTAGGATTTTTGGTCAAGGGTGCTGATTTCTAAAGGAAAAAAAAAAACCAGGATGCAGTGATATTTGAGAGAACAAAACCTATGAGGATTCAGTGCACAGGTGAATTTAGACAGAAATTAATACAAACCTCATTTGCACTTTTTGCTGAGATAAAAAATATCTACAGACATAAGTAGGAACTGTGCCTACATAGAATGGAGCAGGATGGGTTGGCCTCCAAATTCTGCTAAGAAATTTACAAATAATTTTGTACCCCAAAAAATATTAAAACGTCTTAGTTGATCTGTAACCATTCTTGGAGCATTTGAAAGCTCTAGCAACAAATTTCTTTGCTAAAAATACACTGTTCATGTCACATGCTGTTCACCCATTTGGTATATATGACTTTAAATAAAAATCAGTCCACAGTCACACTAAAGAAAACAAGAGACTCCCTAAATTTTTTATACAGTCCTTTCCATAAAATTGCTTTTGTTATTTTTCCATCATTTTTTTTATTTATTTATTTTCACTGTTTTAGTCTAACCAATTCATGTGTCTGCTTTAAAAATAATGAAAATACTTAATATGTAATGTAATGTCCAGTCTTTGCGAACGAAGAACCGGGGAAGGTCTTTACACCTTCCAGCCTGCGCATTGGATTTTTTAGGTGAGCCCACCCTTTAATCCTAAGGTTCATCTGCCGGGGCCAAGGAAGCTTGGACGGTGGCAGTGAGGTCCTCAGGACGTAGATGGATTGCCTTATAGGGCTAACGGGCTCCATCTGCCCAGGGAGTGGCCCTGACCAGGAATTGAACCCGGGTCTCGGCGGTGGCTTAATATAATCAGAAAAAAATCAGACGTTTAAAGTTAATTAGTATGAACTGTATAAACTATCACTATAAGATGTAATCATTAAAACATAGCATCAGACTGACACCCTTCCACATACACAAAATGAAAATATTCACTGCATTGTGTACCTGCTTATTTATTTTGTCTGACTTTTAAAACTTAAAATCTGTCAAGGGTTTAAAATATATAACCATGATTAAGACTAGGGTCCATTCACTTTAACAACATTTGAAGTTAGTATTAAAGCTAGTTTTGCTTTTCAAGTTCCCAAGCAAATTTTATTTGTAATAAAGTGATATTCAGCTAGAAACAAGAGAAAATATTATTAGTATCAATTTTAGGAGGGATATAAATATCACTTAATAATAAAACCCTCTTTATCCCTTGAAGACTATGTAACCTGCCCCAATACTTCGGAAAATTGAAAGTAACAGGCACACCTTGTTGAATAAATTTTAAGAGTTATTAAAAATAACAAAAAATACTAAATCTTAGTTTCGGTTCTGTTTAAGGCACCATGTAATAGCCGAGGTACAATGATCCCTGACGTACATTCTAAATGGCAATAATCCATCTAGCCACCTATTCAAATTTAATGCAATTGGGAATAAGTACAAGGGAGGTGTGCCAGTTATACTACCTTAATAAATTTTTGTAAAAATTTAAATTTAATAATTGGGAAATATATTTTGAAAAGAAAATTATGCGGGTTGCTAGGTTTCTTACATTCTATAAATTATCACTTATGAAAGCAGCAAATTAAACCAGTAGGAAAAGGCCTGGAATAGAAGAAAGTCATCCAAAAGGAATGTTTTCCTGTATGTCCAATTCAACATAAGTAGCATGTACACTTAAAAAAATCAAGTCACTTTTTTTCTGGTTTAGTTTCTATTAACTACAGTACCACTCAACAACCAAAAATATATGTGCAGAGGTCTCAAATATAGAATCAGTAATCTCCAAAACCAAAGGAATTGGCATGCGAATAAAATCCAGAGCTGTTGATTTTAAAGGAAGCTTGTATTGTTTACACAAGATCAGATAATTAGGTGTGCCTACAGTGTACACATTACCACACTGTTACAATTCTATCACTTATTCTGCATTTGTAAATGCAGTGAAAACACTTCTTCCTTACAGAAAGAAAACAGTAGATATTCCCAACCCTCCAACATTATGATAAAAATACCCCCTGAAAGCTCACAATTTCATCAAAATAGTGTCTTTTAGTTCTGTTCAATGAAAAGCACCTTTTATAAGAAATTTGATGCATCTGCTGTCAAATGAGTATGCATCCAGTGTAAGTCAAAGAAAGCATTTCTTTTAATATTTTGCATCTAATTAAAAGCCTATGTATATGAAATCATTATGACAAATAATTAACATTAAAATATATTTAAACTACAAAAAAAATAAGTTGTTTTAATTTTAAGAGGACAAAAGCATTAACATTAAAATTTTGACAAAAATCTTCATTGACACTTGGAACTAGGAAAATTCATAATATCGAGTAACCAATGTAAAATGATTTTGCTTACAAATTTTTTTAAACATCTGACAAAATGCATACACACATTTTATTTCACAACTCTAATAAAAGGTAATGTTCAGCACAGCTAAAATTTGATAAGTCAACTTTCAGACCTATTCTCCTATCTCCCCCCATTAAGTCCAGCATCAACAAGGCTAATGTAGTTGGGGGGCACTTCAATATTAGACTGCAGTATATGTATTTCCAGTAGCACTGCATTGTCTGATAGTCTGAGTATTTGTAACAATATGTTCATTATGAAGTGGGTTCAGGAGGCTCTGCTCTACTCCACTCTCAAGCACTGACTGCTGCATGCAGCCTGCCTGAAATGCTTGGTTTAAGTCTGTTTTCTGCCTCTTGGCTTGTGGCTCTCCATTTTCATCCATCTCTTCTTCTATTTCACTTTCAACTTCACTGCCCTCATCTGCACACACAAAAAAAAAAAAGAAAAAGAAAAAAATAGCACAAGGGGAAAAAAACTGAATACAAAGGCCTTTATTTTGCAAATAACATGAAATATGAAAACACAAGAAAGTGTAGTAACCAATCATATCTTCCTTTTTCCAACTGTCCATCCCCTTCAGCTCTCTCGCCAGGATATACAAATAAATTCTGGGTGAAATTCTGAAAATTTCTTGTGTAAATAATAAACATTTTTAAAAAATTAACTATTAAGGCCCTACAGTATTGTAATCATTATTATATATAATGTATAGCATATTGTACCAATATAATAGTTATATTAATATAATTTAAATTATGATACAGCTTTAGATTCTGCTTGACTATATTTTCAAAAAATAAGAACTTGTCTTGCTCCAAGACACATATTAGTTCTAAATAAAATGATACATTTGAGAGATGACTGCTTACCTTTGTCCATATTTCCGGGGGATATAGCATTTAAATCACCAAA
The DNA here is from genome assembly GCA_036023395.1 of Myiotriccus ornatus. Lineage (NCBI taxonomy): Eukaryota > Metazoa > Chordata > Aves > Passeriformes > Tyrannidae > Myiotriccus > Myiotriccus ornatus. The sequence goes on from JAYRBT010000086.1 coordinate 797,255, forward strand.
CTGCAAAATAAACAATAAAAAGTGTAGTCACAATCCCATATAAACATGACCTTAGATTATCTATGATGAAGCCAGTAGTATGCTCTAATGGCTTGTTGCTAGTATGAAAGTGCATGCATCTGACTGCAGTCACATCCATAGTATGTATACCAGTTAATTTTCCATTCCATCATATTCGTGTTCATATTAAGGAAATTAAAATAAAATATTCTCAGCAATTAAAACAATAGGATATAAACTTAACCATGTGGTTTTGGATTTTTTAGGGTGACTTATTTCAAGGCCTTTGTTGCTTTGAGTGAGATATGCCTGATGTAGAATGCTAGAAAATATGACCAGTGTCCATTTTTAAATTGCAATATTTTAACCAAAAGTTTGTTTAAAAGTTCCTCTGAAATGGTGTGTCACTAAAGGCAGTTATAGTGTAGCAAAACTATATGTAAGGTAAATAAATGGCACCACTGAAAATAAGGTTGATGGTTATTACAGCATATTCTGCTGACTAGTTTACTTATACAAAAAACAAAGTGAAAGGTTGCTCACAAGTGAAAAATGCAAGCTTCTTTCCTCCCTTTCCTTGTCCGAGTCTTTTACCCCTCTACTAAATGATAAGCAGCAGAGCATAATTTGATGAGTTAATTTCAAATGAAAGGAGTACAAAATTTAAATAAATATATTTCTAACCATACCTGATTCAGTCCTTTTCAGAAATACAGAAAGATAAAACTTCAGTGAACACTAAACCAGCATAAGCAGCAGCAGCCCTATCCTTCCAGGTTCCTTCACACATACTTCCTCCTCACCTCCCCATACCCATCCTTTCACCTTAAGTCAGAACTAACCCAAAAAAAGTAGCCCAAGGGGTTATTTTGCACAGGTTTAATTCTCTGATACAGTTAACCGCAGGTCTGCCTGAGTACTTGTGCCAGCACCAATATACAAATCTAAGGGGATGGGAGAGGAGGAAACAGAGTGCTTTTCTCAGCTGCAAAGACAGTTCATAATGGCTTCAAGTGTTTGTCAAACCAGCCTTAGTCTTTCCCATTTTATATTTCAACCAGTCAGTAAATGCAGAGAAACACAAGAAGCCATGTATTTAATGAATGTTTACTTCTTCCCTATTCCCTTCATCTCTCAAAGTTTTATAGATTGCATATTTTCTCTATAAGATAATATCTGCCTTAAGTTTGCCAAAACATTATAGGAAGTCTCCCAGTACACCACAAACATTAAATTTAACATATACTATGTCTGTTAAGAAAACAAGAATGTGGCAATACTACACTTTTGCAATACATTGCTATAAATGTAATGGCAGAGTTCAATCAAGTATCTAATCGGAAACAGTAATTTATTTTTTTACAAAATGTCATATCAAACTACAAATTAAGCCGACTTCCCATCTCTATGAAAAAGTACATATTTTTATAATATTTAATTATACTATTTATTATATAATGAGGAAAGAATGATATATCAAGTCATGCAAGGTGACTTACAACTTATCAGGAAGCTAAAACATGATATACTGATCATCAAGTATAAAAACATTAAGTGTCAGTCTGGTGAACTATCTATTGTATCTCCAAATCTATCCATTTTCTAGAACTTTAAAAGTACAATTCCTTGATAATAACTCCTAAGATAATGTAAATTCTTAAGCAACTCACACAAAATTAACAGTTAGGTGAGCTACTGAAAAAAAAAAGAAGTCTGAGGAAAACAAGACACAGTGGTTATGAATGTCGACTTTTGCTCTGTTTATTTTAAGCAAAATACATTGAAATATAGGCATGAATTATGCCATGTCCCAATCCTGCAAGTACTTCTGTGCTACTTTCATGTAAAACATGGATGAAGGTAAATAACCCAAATTTGAAGATGCCAATGTATTTGCAACTCCATCTACAACGGCTTACAAATATTATTACAAAATATCCTGTAGGTTCATGTAAATGTTAAAAAAAATTGTAGATGCATATCCAAATTTATTGATAAATTCACCAATCCATTGTCTTGCATATTATCTTACCTCTCCCATAATTGCGATAGGTGTTTCTCCTGTTGCCTGAGCAACACGATGTTCGACTAAGTAAAACATGTACTCATCATAAAGCAAGCGGATCAGATGAAAAGAGCCAAAGCTAGCAGCACTGCGTAAGGTTAAATCTCGAATCACCATTGAGCTATTTAAATATGGAGGAAAAAATTACGAAATAAATATCACAATTATTTAATAATTTATTCATATGGAATATCCACT
>JAYRBT010000086.1:804796-817207 GCA_036023395.1 Myiotriccus ornatus
TTTCCCGATGTGTGGGAAGGGAAGGGGAACCGAGTTTTTTTTTTTGGGTTTTTGGTTTTCCTTTTCTCCAACACAACCTGGGAGGGCAGCCCCCCCCTCCACGTGGCGGCAACTAGGGATCCCACAGTGCCACCTGATGGCTACTTTAGAACATTACAAGTTCTACATCTCCAGTGACCCAACAGCGCCACCTGGTGACTGCTATAGGACATTACAAGCTCTGCACTTCCAGTATCCCAATGGTGCCCCCTATTGACTGTGGTTGGAACTGCACCTAAAGGCCCAAAATTGGACTGTTTACTTTTTTCCTTTTGCCTGTTTTATCAGTTTGTTTTTGAAGGGGATTATTTGTGGGTATAGGAGTATTGTTTGGTTGTTTTACTTGTTTTTTTTTGTGTTTCTGCTAGTACACATATACCTTTTAATAAAGGGCTGTTAGTTTTCCTTTTCCATAAGTTGTTTTTCCCTCAGTCAGAGCCTCTTAATTTTGGATTTATAATTACTTAGAGGAGGGAGTTCGGGTCTTTTCTCATAACTCATCCTCAGCAAAAGACCCTTGTCTCATTTAAACTGGGACAGGGATTTCTAAAGAAAACATTGTACCAATACTTGTTGAAGATGGTCACCTGACTAATAGGGATGAAGAAAAAGTGAAGGCATTCAATGCATTTTTTGCCTCAGTCTTTAATAATACAGATAGACCTTGGGCTGCCTGGTTCCCTGAGGACCATGAATGTGGGAACAGTGACTTTCCACTTATGGACACTGAAAATCGAAGGGACCAGCTGTATCAGCTGAATGTTCCCAAGTCGATGGGGCCTGATGGGATTCACCCCAGAGTTCCAAAGCAGCTAGAAGATGTTCTGGCAGGACCTGTCTCGATCATCTACCAAAGGTTTGGGGAGTCTGGGGAGGTCCCTGATGACTGGAAGCTGGCCAATACTATTCCTATTTACAAGAAGGATTTGAGGGAAGACCCAGGGAACTACAGACCTATTAGTCTAACCTCAGTACGTGGAAAAATTATGAAGAAGATCATATTGGGTGCTACTGCAAGGCATTTAAAGAACAACGCAATCATTGGGCACAGTCAACATGGATTCACAAAGGGAAAGTCCTTTGATAATTTGATATCCTTCTATGATAAGGTCACCTGCCTAGTGGGTAAAGGGAAGGCAATGGATGTAGTTTTTCTGGATTTTAGTAAGGCTTTTGATACTGTCCATCACAGCATCCTTCTGGACAAGTTGACCAGCTGTGAGATGAGCACGTACACGGTGCACTGGGTGAAGAACTGCCTGGATGGCAGGGTTCAAAGGGTTGTAGTGAATGGGGCTACATTTGGCTGGCAACTGGTCACCAGCAGCATTTCTCAGGGTTTAATTTAAGGGCCAGTTCTGTTCAATATATTTATCAATTATATAGATGGGGGAGATGAATGCACCATTAGTAAGTTTGCTGATGATACCAAACTGTGAGGAGCTGCTGACTCTCTCAAGGGACAAGAGGTCTTGCAGAGGGATCTGGATAGATTGGAGCAATCATCAATGGCATGAAGATTAACAAGTCCAAATGCCAGATTCAGCACCTGTGACAGAGTAATGCCAGGAGCATGTATAGATTGGGAGAGGAGTGGCTGGAGGGCAGCCCTGCAGAAAGGGGGGTGCTGGTTGATAGCAGACTCAAAGGGAGTCAGCAGTGTGCCCTGGCAGCCAAGATGGCAAACCACATCCTGGGGTGCATTAGGAGCAACCTGATCCTAAAGGGGTTCCCTGCCCATAACAGCAGGGTTGGACCTTTAAAGGTCCCTTCGAACACAAACCATATGATGATGATTCAGAGAGGTATGGCCCATCCAACTACTGATGCAAGGTCCCTCACTCACTCCTGTAGCAGACACCACAGGCCCCAGGGTGCCTACACTCCCCAGTCTGACTCCAGTACCTGGGCACCAAATTTCACTCACACACACTGGTCTCACCAGCAGCTGGCACCTGTTCCTTGCAGCAAACATACACAGGGGACAGAGAGTGAGATTAGGCAGAACAATAGTTAATATTTTAAAAGGAAATATAAGAAAATAGGTCAGATTACAGTGATCAGATGAAGGGCTCAGCCAGGCAAGCATACTGATTGGCCCTGTTTTACCTGTGCTTGGCCACTTTTATCTACCTTTTTGTCTATCTGCCCTCTTTGTTTCTCTCTGTTTCCTCTTTCCCCTGTAATTCCCTTCATCAGTTTGTATAGTACTATCAATTCTTGCATCCATCCCAGTTTTGTGTCTGTGATCCCCCTGGTTTAACATCCTATCAGTTGCAAAGTTCAGTTTGATCTTCAGTTTAAATTCCTTCCTAAAACATCTATTGTATGTTTTGTATGTTGTGTTAAATATTAAAAAGAAGTTTCCTATTTACAATGCAGTATGATTCTTGTAAATACCAAGTTTTATATTTCTTTCTGTGGACCAAACAATAATCACTTTATAAAGTTGGATTAATATTTTAAGATGTAGAGCCTCAGCTATCCTTGTAGATATCAAAGCTATTTTTGATCCTGTAAATAACACCTTCTGCCATGGTGATTTCAAGTGTAATCACAGAACCATAGAATAGTAGAGTAGTTGAGGTTGAAAGGGATCTATGGAGCTTGTCTAGTCCAAACCCCTTTCCAACCCATGCTCAAAGCAGGTTCAACCAAAGCAAGTAGCTCAGGACATCATCCATGAGGTTTTGGATATCTCCAAGGATGGAGACCCCACAACCTCTCTTAGAATAAAATAGATTTTTCTTATGTTTAAATGCAAGTTCTTGTATTTCAGTTTGTGTGCATTGTGTCTCATTCTTTCACTGAGCACACCTGAGAAGACTTTAGCTCCATCTCTGTGCTGGTTTTGTCTCAGGTAGAGTTAATTTTCTTCACAATGGCTCGTATGGGGCTGTGTTTTGTATTTGTGGTGAACACAGGGTTGTAAGTGTAGAAGAATTTTTTTTTTTTTTTTTAAGAATTATTTGAGGAGGAGAATCTTGCTCAAGGAAGCTTTGCTGCCTAGGAAAAAACATCTTCCCATGAATAGTTTGGTGTTTTTTCCTTCCTCTTGCCTTACAAGGAGGTTAACTCCCTGAAAAGATAAAGTTCTTACAGACAACCTTGGAGGTCCTGCAAGGGGCCCAGGCAAGCCATTAAAAAAGCCCCAAGAGAAAAAAGCGGTGTGTTTTTCCATGCCCCTTGCTTAGTGCAAGTGGTTTTGGCTTTTGGAAATAAATTTTCCTAAATTCTTCTGCTTCCTGGTATCTGGGGTACCTGCATGCAGTTTTTCTACACAGGGTTGATAATATACAGGTGGTTTTGTTATTGTTGAACAGGGTTTACACAGAGCCTTTTCTGCTTTTCGTACTGTCACACTGATGCCTTAAGATTTGTAGCAAATATGGATTTTTAGTACAGCTGTATAGTTTCTAACACTATAGAATAGCAGCTGACAGTTACCAAACCCTGTTCTCATGCTACATATAGAATTTTCTAAATTCTTCGGGTTTTGTTTAATGTTCTTTTCATGGGTGTCCCAGTTTAAATGAGACAAGGGTCTTTTGCTGAGGGTGAGTTAGGAGAAAAGACCCAAACTTTCTCTCTAAGCAATTATAAATCCAAAATTAAAAGGGCTCTGATTGAGGGAAAAGAACAAATTATGGAAAAGGAAAAATAACAGTTCTTTATTAAAAAGTATGTGTGTCATCAATGTACTGCAGGTGTTCTGGGGCTTCCCCTTTCTCTAGCGTAGCCTGGATCAGTCCGTGGCAGATGGTGGGACTGTGTTTCCACCCCTGGGGCAGTTGGTTCCACGTGTACTGCACACCCCTCCACGTGAAAGCAAACTGTGGCCTGCACTCTCCTGCCAAGGGAATGGAGAAGAACACATTTGCAATGTCAATAGTGGCGTACCACCTCGCTTCCTTAGACTCCAGCTCGTACTGGAGCTCCAACATGTCTGGAACAGCAGCACTCAGTGGTGGGGTGGCTTCATTCAGGCCACGATAGTCCACAGTCAATCTCCATTCTCCATCAGACTTGCGCACAAGCCAGATGGGGCTGTTGAAGGGGGTGTCGATCTTGCTGATCACTCCTTGGCCCTCCAGCTCCCGGATCATCTTGTGGATGGGGATCACAGAGTCTCGGTTCGTTCGGTACTGCCGACGGTGCACTATTGTAGTGGCAATTGGCACTCGCTGTTCCTCAATCTTCAACAGTCCCACAGCAGAAGGGTTCTCTGAGAGGCCAGGTAGTGAATTCAACTGCTTAGCCACCTCTGTCTCCACAGCAGCTACTCCGAAAACCCATCTATGTCCCTTGGGGTCTTTGAAATACCCATTCCTAAGGTAGTCAATGCCCAGGATACATGGGGCATCTGGACCAGTCACAATGGGGTGTTTCTGCCACTCCTTCCCGGTCAAGCTCACTTCACCTTCCAAGATGGTCAACATGTTCAGACCCTCCTGTCATCCCCGAAATGGAAATAGTCTCTTGTCCCATATGTCCTTAGGGCATTAATGTGCATTCAGTGCCAGTGTCAACCAAAGCCTTGTATTCTTGTGGGTCTGATGTGCCAGGCCATCGGATCCACACCGTTCAATAGACACAAGCCATCAAGAGTTATCAGGTGAACAAAATACCTAGCTCCCTGGCTAATGGTGGAGAGATTAGTCTCCTAGGAAACAGGAGAGATGAAAGGGCTACTGTTTACCTTTTCTCTTGTCTCCTGGGCAACGGGGGGAGGAGTTGGGGGCTGGTGTGGCTGAGGAAGGGAGGAGGAGAGGCTGGGTGCTGTCTTTGCTCTCAGCCGTTTGCTAGCGTGGGAGCCCTGCCTGAAATCTTCATTGGATAAGAGCTGCTGTTTTTTTTCTTCTCCCCTGGAGGATTTTTTTTCCTTTTTGCTTTATTCCCTTTCACCATTCCTCGAGCAAGGAGCTCCCCTGAGGGAGAGAGAGAGAAGACTGGGCAGAGCAGTTTCGACCCGCTGGAGTGGTGAGACTTGTCTGGTCCCTTTCCCCCTCTCCCTCTCCCCTTTCCAGGTATGTGGGAAGGGAGATCTAGTTTTTTTTTGGTTTTCTCCCACACACCCAGGGGGACGTTCATCTTTCCCTCCCCCCCCGGCAGCAACCAGTGATCCCACATTGCCACCTGGTGGTGGACACAGGACATTACATCTTCTGCATCTTCAGTGATCCAACAGCGCCATCTGGTGACTGGAACTGGACACTAAAAGTTCTGCATCTCCAGTGATTCAACAGCGCCACCTGGTGACTGCTATTGGGCATTACATGCTCAGCATCTCCAGTGACCCAACAGCGCCCCCTATTGGCTGTGGCTGGAATTGCACCAAAGGGAGCTAACTGAACTGTTTACTTTTCTTTTTGCTTGTTTATCGGTTTGTTTTTTGAAGGGGATTATTTCTGGGTATAGGAGTATTGTTTGGTTGTTTTACTTGGTTTTTTTGTGTGTTTCTGTTAATACACACATACCTTTTAATAAAGGGCGGTTAGTTTTCCTTTTCCATAATTTGTTCTTTTCCTTCAATTGGAACCTCTTAATTTTGGATTTATAATTGCTTAGAGGGAGGAATTGGGGTCTTTTCTCATAACTCATCCTCAGCAAAAGACCCTTGTCTCATTTAAACTGGGACAATAGTTGCAAGATGTAGGATCTGGGCATGAGGTAGATGGTATAAAATAAAGGGTGGACAATGTCCTGGTTCTGGCCAGGACAAGGTTAATTTTTTGCAGTAGCCAGGAGGGGGCAGAGTTTATTTTATACCTGAGATTAGCTCACTTGATTAAAACTTGGTGCTAATGCCAAGGTCACAAGTTCAGTCCCCTGTATGGGCTGTTCATTTGAGTTGGACTTGATGATCCTTGTGGGTCCCTTCCAGCTCAGAAGATTCTGTAATTCTGTGACTATGCTCTGTGATTCTATACCACCTCACACCATGCACAGGGGATGGAGGGGGGTGGGTACCCTTCCGGTTTGGCTGGTGCATGGCAGTGTGGCGCTGGGTTAGACATGGAGAGCAATCACATGTGAATCATTTGCCTATCTTGTACACTCTCTTATTAGCCTTGTTACTGTTTGTTTTTTTATCCATTGTTGTTTCTAGTAAATTGTTCTTATCTCACCCCATGATCTTTACCTTTGTGTGTTTCCAATTCTCCTCTCCACAGGGGGAGGGGAGGGAGGTCTGGTGTGTTTCAGTGAGAACACTAAATTGGGGAATGGCATTACTAAATCATGACAGAGTTAAGACCAACTACAATTTCTGTTAGATTTTTTAATCACCTCACTTAAAAAGAACTTTGTTTTATGGACAAAAAATGATTGCTGTGTTTAGTCTGCAATATATTACAGATTGCTTAATGAGTACTATAAATAGCACACAATTGGACAAACACAGTCCATGTGCAATAATGAGCAATTCACAGTGTTATCATGGAATGTGATTATATTACATTTTTAAGTTTTAATAAGACTAGTATGGATACTTCTGTTAAATGGAATTTGAGAAAACCAATATTGATTTGACATAGACCATATTCTTAAACTCTAGATATCACATGCCAAGTTAACAGCTCAACATTCATAGACCCTATATCTTACCACAGAACAGTTTCTAATACACCATATATTTGGTCACATACTAAGTCACACACTATTATGCAATATAACTACATTGTGTTAAATATTATTTATTCAAAGATCTTCAAAACAAGCAAAAAGAATTTAACTGTTCCTAGCAAACTTCTGAACTTCTGTTAAGTTAAAATGTTTGTTCATGAAAAAGACAAATGTATGACTACCAGTAATCTGGGCCATGTAAGTTAGTTGAGCAACAGGAGAAAAAAAATTGTTGTTTCTTCTAAGGAGAAGAAAGAGGTAAAAGTGAAACACTTTTATAAGCCCAATGAAAAATAATAAATTGATGTTTTACAGATAACTGGAAACTAGTTCTAACCAGTTACTTAGGAAAGGTTGGAAATGTAAACACAAACAATTACAGTATACATATGATATTGTATTTTAAATAAAAATATGAAACATAATAAAAATAATGAAACCATCTGTACTAGAAATAGTGCTGTATGATCAATACTTTTTTATGGAAGATCAGAAGCTATGTTACTATCCAAGATTTTATCTTCAGGCATTGTTCATGCTGTTCATTCTAACAACACATGTAGTCTACACTTTCATCTGCATGAAATAAAAATTGGCAGAATGCATGGTCTGAAGGATAAGAAGCTTTCAGAGAAAATGTAAACAGATAATGTTTCTGAGGTTTTATTTTCCTTATAGCCAAAGCAGAAGCTGGAAAGTTTTGACTGAATAACTGTATATATATAAATGAGAAAAATCTTCCTATTTTGCTTTCTTGATAGAATAAGAACTAACAATAAAAATGAAAAAAATCAGGTGGAAATTATATATTTTTTTTTAAAGTCTGTTTTTTAAAGCCAAAGGTACCTGTACATTGGCAAAATCCACACGGTTGAGATCACTGAGCATCTGGTTGATCTGAGAAGTGTTCTGAAGCACAGCTCGAGCTGCCTGAGCCAGGTGATTGAGAGATGTGTATCTTCTCAAAGTCTGGGCAAAGGCACTTACAGAGGCAACCTATGAACAAATCCATTTATCTTAACACACTGTATTATCAACCAATCTTCTGTTTCATCTATTTCAATTTTAAAATTGCTGTATTAATTTATGAGCAATTCACATATAATGGAACAAATACCATTTTTCCTATGGGTTTTTTTTGGCAAAACAAAGTTATTTCAAATCCCATGTTTTAAGTTCAACCTAAATATGACATTTAGCATAAAAGTTAAAAGGCTGTTACTTTTAGATCTTGAATGACATCTAGTGTACAATTGTGAAAAAAGCTGCAGTAAACTTTGTTTACCTTGGTTTGTATCATTTTCTCTGGAATATTGTTCATGGCACTGGAAAGCCAACTTTCAAGGCTTTTTGCAAAATTGCGAATGGCTTGAGTCAAGGCACCTGAACATTAAAGAATAAAAATAAAATTAAAAGGATGGCAAGGTGCCTCTCTTGAAACCTTTTTCATCCTCAGTATTTAAATATTCTACATTGAGAAGTACTGCATTTATTGGCTTAGAGACTTATCCAGTCTAGGTTCAGATCCCTATCAATACAAGAAGGATGTTGATAAACTGGAGCAAGTTCAGTAGAGGGCCACAGGATCAGGGAGCTGGAGCACATACCTTAGGAGGAGAGGCTGAGGGAAGTAGTTTTTTTCAGCCTGGAAAAGAGAAAGTTTAGGGGGGACCTAATAGAAGCCTTTTAATACCTACAAGGTATCAAGAAGATAGAGACAGCCTCTTCACAATGATGCAGGAGGGTGATAAACACTGGGTATTAACTGAAAAAAGAGGGATCCTGACCTGATAGGAGAAATTTTTTCACCTTGAGGACAGTTAAGCAGTGCCAATTCCTGGCCCTTCATTGGACTCTCTTTAGTATGTTCATGTCACTCTTGTACTGGGGAGACAGGACTCCAGGTATACAGTACTCAACTAGTGCTGAAAAAAGGGGAAGGATCTCCTACCTGGACCTACTGGCAATACTTTGTCTAATACAGCCCAGGATATTATTAGCCCTCTTTGCAGCAAGGGCACATTACTGGCTCATGTTCAATTTGATGTCCACCATGACCCACAGGTCCTTTTCTGCAAAGCTGCCTTCCAGCTGACTGGCCCCCTTGGCATGTACTGGTGCATGGGGTTGTTCCTTCCCAGGAGCAGGACTTGGCACTTCCCCTTTCTGAACTGTATGAGGTTCCTGTCAGCCCATTTATCCATCTTTTCGATGTCCCTCTGGATAGCCACACAACCTTGTGATGTATCAGCCACTCTTCCCAGTTTTATGTCATCAGCAAACTTGCTGAGAGTATGCTCTGCCTCATCATCCAGATCACTAATGAAGACATTGAACAGTGTTGGACCCAATATTGACCTCTGGGGTACACTGCTATTTACTGGCCTCCAAGTAGACTTTGTGCCACTATGACCATGGGATTCTCTTTGAGAATAGAGGACTGCTAGGGAGAAACAGGATCCATATGACCAAGTGAGGCACAAACAGCTTTGCCAACAGGTTGACCAACCTGATAAGGAGAGCTTCACACTAGAAATGATGGGGAAGGGATGACCAATAGTCAAGTGAGTAAGTCATAGACTGGATAGGCAAGCAAAGGATGTGGTGTAAACAGGAGGGACCTCAAAATCAACAAAACCGTGTTGAAAGCTGACCACTTCAAGCATATGCACATCACTAAGGAAATGTCAGGACATCAGCATTATGGGAAAGCTTTCATACCCTTTTGGGGAAATTGGTACAACTGGGTGCCTCTCTGAAGTGCCTGCACACTTATGCATGCAACATGGGGAAAAATAAGAGGAATTAGATGTCTATGAGCATTTGCAGGGCTATGATCTCAGGGATAACAGAGATATCGTGGGATGGCTCATACAACTGGAGTGTTACAATGGATAGATACAGAATCTTCAGGGAAAACAAGCCAAGAAGGTGTTCTATATGAAGTAGGAGGTGGAATGTGTGGAGCTTTGCCTAGGGATGGATGATAAGCCAGTTGAGAGCATAAGGGTCCAGGTTAGATGACATAACAATGAGGGTGATGATGTGGGTATCTGATACAGACTACCTCATCAGGAAGAAGTAGATGAAGTCTTCTGATGGGTTGACCTTGGCTGACTGCCAGGTGCTCACCAAGCTGCTCTATCACTCTCCCTTCTCAACAAAACAGGGGAGAAAAATATGACAAAATGCTTATGGATCAAGATAAGGACAGGGAGATCACTCAGCAATTACCATCACAGGCAAAACAGACTCAGCTTGGGGAAATTAATTGAATTTATTGCCAATCAGAGTTGGATAATGCAAAATAAGAACAAATCTAAAAAAAAAATTCCTCCAATCCTCACTTCTTTCAAGGAAGAACTTAATTCCCAACTCTTCTACCTCCTGCCCCCAAGTGGCACAGGGCAATAAGAAAAGGGGGTTGCAGTCAGTTCATAACACTGTCTCTGCCTCTCCTTCCTCCTCATGTTCTTCCCCTGCTCCAGTATGGGGTCCCACCCATGGGAGACAGTCCTTCACGACCTTCTCGAACATGGGGCCTTCCCATAGGCTACAGTTCTTCACGAACTACTCCATCATAGGTCCTTTCCATGGGGTGAAGTCCTACAAGAATGGACTGCTCCAGTGTAGGTCTCCTCACAAGATCACAGGTTCTGGCAAAAAACCTGCTCCAGCACAGGGTCCTCTTCACAGGACCACTGTACCTACCAGGACCCTGCTTTAGCATGGGCTCTTCATGGGCTGTAGCTTCCTTCAGGGCACACCCATCTGCTCTCATGTGGGGTCCTCCATGGGCTGCAGAGTGACAATGTGCTTCACCATGGTCTTCCTCGTGGGCTGCAGAGGAATCTCTGCTCCAGCAACTGGAGCACCTCCTCCCCGTCCTTCTTCACTGACCTTGGAGTCTGCAGAATTGTTTCTCTCACATGTTCTCACTCTTTTCTCCCTGCTGCTGTTGTGCGGCAGTTTTTACCCTTTTTAAAAAATATATTATCACAGAGATGCTAATAATGTCTTTGATTGGCTCAGACTTTGGCCAGCCGTGAGTCTATCTTGGAGCCAAAATGGCTCCTTCTGACTGGGGACAGCTTTTGGTGTCTTCTCATAGAAGCCATCTGTGCTTCTATTAGAAGCTTCTAGCCACCCACCTCTACCAAAAACTTGCCATGTAAAGTCAAACAGGTCTCCTTCAGGTAACTGGAATAAGCTTCATATTCACAGGCTCCAGTTCTCATGAGGGACTTGAACAACCCCATATCTGCTAGAGGGACAACAAAGCAGAGCAAAAGCAACCCAGGACAGTTAAGGAGCAAGGGAATAGAAGGGTAAAAAATGCTGTGCAGAAGCTGTGTGAGAGAGGAGTGAGAAAATATGTGAGGAACAACCCTGCAGACACAAGGGTCAGTGAAGACAGAAGGGAAGGAGGTGCTCCAGGCACCTGAGCAAACAGGTCTGAATTCAGCACTGACTATACTTTGAACAGGAGGTGGGACTAGAGACCTCCTGAGGTTCCTTCCAACCTGAATTATTCTTTGATTGTAACAATTTTTTAGTTTCTGATTTAACAAACTGAAAACTTCCACCATGAATTTTCTGCCTTCAGTTTTTGCCTAAGTGTTTTTGCTTTTAAAGAGCAAAACCCCACAGGAAATGGCAATTATTGCAATACTTCAGTTTCCTCAAGTAAGCTTGAAGTACCCTGAACCATTGCTAACATGCTGTTTATTTTAGTTCTGAAGAACAAAATGCAATGTGCAATGTTCAATGACAGTATCAGTAAGCAATATATAAGAATTTGTTAAACTAACAGAAGGTAGGATTGCTCTTACTGGTGTGAAAACTTGGTGGTGGAGAATGAATGCTGCCACAGTAATAAAGAAGAAAAAAACAGAAAAGGGAAATCCTACTATCTATAAGTGATTTTTTTTTTTTTTACTACATCTAAGAAGAAACAGTGCAAGACTGGATTTTGTTTATGAGGCAAAACAGCATGTTTGGTAGAGTAAGAATTAATTGTTAATGGAAGTCACCTAATGTGAGAAATGCCCTTTTTCAGCTTGAGTAATCAATGAATCCTGTAATTAAAAACTTTTGCTAGCAAAGTTTTTTCCTGGACAAATGCTATATAAACTACCTAAGATCTTTTTAACCCCACTGTATTACAGAATGATCTGTTTTAAAAAGTGAGTGTGGAAAAAATGCAGTTCAGTGTCATCCTGATTTAAAAAAAAAAAAAGTCTTTAGCTACGAAGAAAGAAAAATTCTAAATTCTAAAGAAATAATATTCCATCTTTCTAGCTGAACACTATATTATTAGAGGACCATGATATATAGAGTGATCACAAATTTCTAATGAAATTTGAAAATGATACATTAAATTAAAAAATTTTGTTGTCCTCTGTCCTGTAAACAGTGGTTAACATATCCAGCCATTACCAGAAGCCTGAGTTTCTTCTTACAACATAGATAACAGAGGAACAGGACCTGTGTTGCCAAGGAGATGCAGGAAGAGGTCAGCAGACTGGTATCAGAGGTGAGAAAGAGATCTACTGGTTTTCCAAGACCCTGCAACCTGAAGTCTCAGCTGTATTGAAGGAGAATCAGGTGATCTGTGCTACTTGGGGTCTGTGCTACCGGTTGGAAGCCTGTGACTTCTGGAAGCAGACAGAATCATAGAATCATAGAATTAACTGGGTTGGAAGAGACCTCCGAGATCATCAAGTCCAACCCTTGATCCAAACCCAC
>JAYRBT010000086.1:893885-915308 GCA_036023395.1 Myiotriccus ornatus
TGTAAGACATCCTGTGCTCTCACTGGTTAACTTGTGATCCCCCCAAAACCTACTTAAGCTGTTAACAGAACAATAAAGATCTCTCTGCCTGCATCTCTCCTGCCTGGCTGACGGCGCCTGTGCTCTCTGTGGGGGGCCATGAGCTTGCCGCGGGGTGGGGAGCCAGGGGGAGGGCACTCTCCCCCCCGGAGCTAAAGGGAAAGCCTCTGGCCTGGGGTTCCCTCTCCCTATCCAATCTCAAGTTCGTCAGCCTCATTCCTGTGCTTGCCCTGTACTGTGTTGTGGTTATCTCCAGGAACTAGAACAAGGACGTTTGTCCTGGAAAAGTGCTACCTCTGTATGGCCCCTTCTCCAGCCACATCCTTTTCTTTCTCATGGCATGTTATTACACACAATCCTTGGTTGGCTCCACAGCCATCCGGCTACTGGTGTTTGAGATATACACATTAGCCCCTTATCTTCTGGGCTTCTACAGTTGGGATGGCTATTAGCTACCGGTCTTAGAGGTCTCAACTGTGAGGTTATAGCATTGCAGAGCAAAGTGAGAGAGTTGGAAAAGGAAGTTGGGACTTTACAAGATGCAATCATGCAAGAAGTAATTACTACTCAGTGGCGCTATGAGCATGCACTGTAGAATGGCTGGTGGCGTGTATTGCTAACAAACAAAGGCACAGAGGTGGGAAAAGTAAGGTTTCAATTTCCCAAGTTGATGCTCTCACTATGAAATCTTGATGGGATCTCAAGGAGCAGGATGGAAATATCTGGAGTCCTTGGACTCCGAGATTGAGTTTGAGCCAGATTTAGCAGATAGGGAGGTGGTAGAAGCACTACCCCTCATACAAGTGGAGGGGCAGAGGGATCTGACAGACAGAGGAGTACAGATCACATGCACTTATAGTCTGAAAGAGTTAAGAGAATTTTTGGAGGTCTACCAGGAGAAGAGTGGGGAAGGCATACTGGCATGGATTTTGCGAGCTTTGGATAGTGGTGCTGCATCTTTCCACTTATTAATGTGTGCAAAAGATCTATTAAGTCCTACAACCAGCGAGGATCAGATACAACAGGGATATGCTTGATTACAAAATATCAGGGGCCCTGATGGGCAGGATGCTGCTGCACCTTTGCTATATAAATGGCTGCGTACAGCAACTTTAACAGCATATGCAGATGCTGCTGAATTAGTGCAGAAGACTGTTGAGGAGGACTGTAAATTGCTCAAGTGACCTTGCAGCTGGGAATAACCCTTGATAAACCAGTGTGAACAGCAAGCCAGTGATCCTCTAGCATGGACTGAGTGTAACGGTGCCTGCATCTCTGCTTGTGTGCTTCTGCCTGGACGTTGCTTCAGGGATCCCTGTTAGTGAGTTAATGGGAAAAAAATTACTCTTTGAGTTTTAGTTGTATTTGTGGTTGTCCCAGCTCCCTTCCTGTGCTGACTCACACATAGGTGCTTCATTATGAGAGACACATGGACATGCTGGAGAGAGTTCAACCAAGGGCCATGAAGATGATTAAGGGACTAGAGCACCTCTCCTATGAGGAAAGGTTGAGAGAGCTGGGACTGTTTATTCTAGAGAAGAGGAGGTTCAGGGGGGATCTCATTAATGTATATAAATACCTGAAGGGAGAGTGAAAACAAGATGGAGACAGGCTCTTTTCAATGGTGCTCAGTGACAGGAGAAGAGGCAATGGGCACAAGCTGAAACATAGGAGGTTCTGTCTGAGAATCAGGAAACACTTTTTCACTGTGAGGGTGACTAAGCTCTGGAACAAGTTGCTAAGGGGGGTTGTAGAGCCACCTGGACATGATCCTGGGTAACCAGCTCTAGGAGGCACTGCTTGATCAGGGATGTTGGACCAGGGCACTTCCAGACATCCCTGCCAACCTCAACCATTCTGTGAACAGACAGGGGACCCAAGACAAAAATGCATGAACATGTAGACACTTGGCTTTTGAGGCAAGATAGTGTTTGTAAGAAATCTGTGAGTAACAGTCCACACCCTTGAATAACACACCCAAGATAGGTTAAAAAAAGGCTCTAATTTCTTTCAGAGGGAGAGAGACAAGTTAGAGGTACTGTCAAAGCTCTCAGTTCTTCCAGTCTTACTGCATGTCAGATGAACAATCATGATGGCCCCTTCTGTGTAGAATGACTATGAGAACATTATCTTTGTGCACTGAGCCCAGACTGCTGGCAAAAGCTAACAACAACATTATAGAAGTGAGAGAACCAAGAAGCTCCTGTGGGAAGAACAAAGACTTATTTCTAGAAGAAACTACCCAGTGAAAGTAGTGACAGCTAAAAAGGCTTTCTACTGAGCACTTCAGTAGGTCTGACAGTCTACAGAACCAGTTATAATACTAATACCCTAATAATATGGCCACTTCCTGGCCACCTCATTTGACCTCCAAGTCCCCAGAGATGTTTAAGTTAAAATGTAATTTCATTCTGTTCCATGTTCTACCCACTTCATGCAAATGTCTGGTTCTGGCACAGTACCAAACAGATGAAAAATCTGGTTAAATCAGAAGAGTTGCAAATAATCTGAATTACAGCATACATACTAAACATAAGTACTCACAGGCACCTAAAGCAGGACTTGTTCCCCAACAGCTTCAAAAAAGTTCATATCTCTTCCCATTTCTATGCATTAATATGCCCTTATCTCCCTGGAAGGGAACATTTTTGCAGCACATGTAAGCTCAATATCAGTATCACACCAAGGACAGCTACAGAATGTAGGTAAAAGACCAAGCTGATCCAAGTCTCATTGGTCTCCAGAGCTAACATACACAAATAAAGGTCAGCATTCTCATATGGGCAAAGTCTCATTTGCCATCTTGCAAGACAGTCTAAAGGCACATGGGCACCCTACCTTTACCTGTAAAATTCAACACAACTTCCATGCTCCATAACGCAACATACAGATACTTCACTGATTAAACAGAGGATGCAGAAGCAAGCCATGCCTGAGCCCTGAGGTGCAAATTCATAGGAGAGTACACCAAATTCCAGATGTGCTGTACTCATAGATGTAGTCTCTCTGCAAAGATTGTCACAGGCTGCTTCACATTTTTGGGAAAACAAACTTCTCTCACACAAATGCACAGTATTCTACAGTCTTCATGTGAATGTCAGGTATGCTGAATGCTAGGGACCTCTTTTCTGAGGCAGTGGTCTTAAGCAGAAAAATATGTAATATCCCCTCTAGGCCTTCCTTGAAAAATTTTCAAAGGCTATTTTTACTATAGCCCACAGTGTTATGAAAATAATCATCAGTAATTTAAAACCAACAAAAATATAATTCTGGGAAACATTCTTTTAATGAAGAACACTTCCCCATAAATACTCATCAGCAGAGTGCTAGAACAACACTTTCCCAGTCACTGTTTGGCATTATTTCTAAGCTAACAAAATCTAACACACTTGTGATTCTTAGAGGAGTTAATGCAGTAACTAAATTTAATTTTAAATGCAAGCCACCAGATACTCACATTCTGATAATAAACATGGACAACAAGAGTTTACTGGCTTTCCAAGTAAAAGCACAATGGAGTTTGCAAACCCTGCAATGTAAATGTCCTCAGTAAACCAGCTATATAAAGATTTCAAATAAAAAAAGAATATTTATTGATACTATTTTTAACCACATCTTTTCTAGAAATTCAATGCATCATTGCTATATGCACTTTTAAAAATGTATATATGTAAATCACCCATGGTTTCACCATGAAATGCCTTTGCATACAGTTGTGAAGGATAGTTTAATTCCAGAATTTCTTCTACAGATATCTGGATAATACACTATCACCAAAGAATCAACTGAATAACAGCCCTTAAAATGCTTTATTGAATGGAGTCTTTTGTAATGTGCAGAAGATATGTCCTAAAAGACTGCAGTTTGATTTTTTTTTTTTTAATAACCTAAACAATCCATTAAAAATGAATCTTTATTGAGGGTAACTCCTGAGATAAACAGAAGACTAGTGTAAAACGTTCCCCTAAAATATTTTCTGTTGCAGATACTAAAACAAAAACAATGCTAATATGCTACTAAATGGAAACAATTGGAAGTTGAGAATTGAGAAAATGGAATGGAACTTAAATATCAACCTATGGGGTAGCTTCTTTTGTTGCTGTTATCTTAGATTAACATACATCACAGTTCTCTTAGGAACATCATCAGGTTTTCAAGTCTAATTTTCAGAAGTTGTATGCTTTTTTATCTTTATAAGCTAACTTTACATTCCAAATAACTAGTCTTGCTGTCCCTTGCTTTGGGGCTATTATAGTAATCCATAAAAAAAACCTTTATCGAATTAACACTATAGGCAAATAGAATGACTCAATTAAAGAGGCTTTATTTTTTATGTCAGAAATATAACCCAAAACTTCAATAAATAAAGGTTGATAGGAAGCTAGCATTAAGAATCCAAATTGTAACATATGGAGATATCTGGGAGGTCAAATCCTCAAGCTCTCCTAAATACTAAGGAGTGTCTGTAAACTATGAATACATAACTCAAAATTATAAGGACTATGAAGTCTTAAAACTAAAACAACATAATCCAAGTTAACTCCTCCCCACCGTCACCAGATAATTTACATCTAAATAAGGTATATTTAACACAAAAAAGAAAGCTTTAAAGAAAGCTGAACAAAATTTGATGTTAGGGCACAGAGAAGCCCTTTGTGATAGATTCCAGTAGTGGCCCTTGTTTTTTGTCTCCTACAGATGACTACAAAGTTCAATTCCATATGGATATGATGTCTAACAGGGCAACACGGTGGTCACAATACAGCAAAATGTCACACTGTAAGCAAAAATATAGCCCACTGCAGAGTTTTCATTAATACGCAGGGAGAGCACATAAAAAGGTCGTTGGTCATGTGTTACCCAATGGCTACTTCACGGCCGCAAACTGCCAGTGAGCATTAATCTTTTTTTTGGTCACATTACCTTTGAATAACAGGAAAGCTTTGGTGTTTTATAGTTTTACTCCTTTTTAAATGACAAGGTCACTAAAAACTCATGCACACTGAAAAAAAATCATGCAGTAATTAAGGTAAACCATCCAAGCAAGTTTTATTCATTAATATTCATAAATACACACAGCAGCTTCATTAGAGATTTTTTCATTTTTTCCTCTTCAGTTTGAATGTGGAGTTTGAATTAGGAGAGCTTTTTTGCACGTCAAGCTACAGGACACAGAGCTTTTTTCTCTGCACTGCAACCTATATTTACCTGCTAAAAGTAAAAATTGGTTAAGTGGAAATGATTATCGTATATATCTTTTCTCTCTTCCTTTGAATGTACACAATGTAACAAGAGTGACAGACCTGAAATTACAATAACCAAAACAAACCCAAGATAGTTGTTGTCCACTTTCATTGGCAAATACAGCACAGAGGACATTGTCTGCAAAGTGGGATGCCATCAAAGAGGAGGCTCATTTCCTTTATTATTCTCTTTTAAATTTAGGTTTTCTAAAGCAACATCTAGAGGCATAATATCTACACAGCCCATAGCACCAAAATCAGCAATCTCTCCCCGTTCATCCTCATCTGAGGAGGAACTTTCTTCCTGCATCAAAGTGGACAGTAGAAGCTCTTGAACAAACAAGCTGCGATCTGCCTGTTCGCTTTCTTTTGACTGACGTTCTGCTTCTGACATCTTAGGATCATTCAACCTGCATAGCATCACAGAAAGAGAGAAGACAGGCTTAGTAGTATCATCAAAAAAATGGGATTTTACTAATTGCCTAAACAGCTGGACTGATGCATGCTGAATAACATCTGAAAGCCATTCCTTTGAGAAACAACCTAGGTACTGCTGCACTTCTTTTGATGTACAAATCTGACAATATCTGACACTCATGATGCAAGAATACAAACATTTAACAAACTTGTTCCTAGATGCTTTAAAACCCCCACTTCATAGAAATACATCTTAAGGCTGACGGGGAAAAATAGCTATTTCTCAAATTTGTTTCCCCTCAGAGGCATTATGTTTTAAGGAGCGTTAAAATTCTCTACTCATCTCTTAAGTGCTCATTTTGTGCCCAGGACAACTTCTAAATGCAAGCATGACACAAAATACATTACTAAACGCATAATGCCCAGAGATTCCTAAAGCACAGTACACCATTCCCTCCACTTATCAGTGCATGCACCACCACCATAGCAGAAAGAGGATTGCTTGTTTCACTTCTGTCCTAGCTCACAAGATCAGTGACTGACATTTGCAGATACTTTCCCTAAAGTTATGATTTTCAAAAAGCTTTGGATTGAGATATCACAAGTTTTGATAGAAATCAGCATGACAGCAATAACTTGTCCCAAACCCAGTTTCTAGATACAGAAACTGTTTAAATGTCTTTGTTCTTTATCAACATGCAACTGAAAAACATCCTCCCCCATGAATCCAGAAAATCAATATTCTAAACCTATGAAAAAAGCTGGAATGAGAGTGGGCAACTCTTCTATAGTAGAATGGACTAGATGATCATTGTAGGTCTCTTCCAACTGAACTATTCTATTCTATAGATCTTTAGGATGTAGCTATACTTTCTGAAACAGATATGCATACTGCTTATTAAGAGCACAATCCTTCTTTGCTTTTTTCATCCAAAATACTTTATATATAAACCTCTATTCAACCTTCAGCCTCCATTAAAGATTCATTTCCTATTAAATAAAACTACCTTTTAAGTTCTCTCCCTTCACAATATCAGCATAAAAGTTTGAAACATATTATTGTAAAGGCTCTTGTCTTATCAGAAGTAGTAGGGTAAACAAGCACAGTTTAACAAATTGAGAAACAGCAAGTAATATTTATTCATTGACTAGGAACAAACACTCACCAGGATTGAAAAGATGCTACCAATGCAAACAAAAGCATAGTATCTCAACTACAAACTTAATTTAGTGATCTGGCAGTAGTTTTACTGAACTCTATGACCACAACAGGACCAAGGAAAACAGAAATGGCAGAGTTAAAACCACAAACCAAATTACCTCATAAGAAGAAACTGGGAATTCTGTATAGTCTGATGATTGTTTTCTGTGTTAGATGTATTGGTTGCTGCTATAGATTGTGTAAGAGTGGTGGGGATGCTGCTTGTGTTAGTGCGTCTAGTTGCATTGCGGGCAGTTTCCAGTTGTTGTCTTGCTGCCTGTGCATGCTGTCTCTCCAACTGCAGTTGCATCTGCAGTTGCTGTAACTGAGAAGCAGAAGGGCCAGAAGAATTGAGCTGGCCTGCAGAACGTCTCACGCCTGATAACTGAGATAAAAGCTCTGCCAGAAAAGAAAGAAGTTTCTACAGTGAAATCTTCTTAAATATATACACACAACAGCATAATTATGTCCTCAATACCAGTATATCAATTCCTTTGCTTTCTAAAACCTTTAATCAATGAAATTCATGGAAAAATTGTATTGATTTGAAAAGCTTCATGGGCTATCCATTACAAACACCCCATGTCTCAAAGCCCATGGGAAGATTAGGAATCATCTAAAGAACTATGCATAAAAAAGAGAGTCAAATCTTAAAGCTTTTTAAACTAATAAGAGTCAGCCTATGGGGAATACCATATAAGCAATATCCTGTGCAAGAATTCTCTAAAACTTTATCTTCAAATTAAAATAGCTTTGACCACTTCAATTCTGACTGCAGTTGGTGGCTTTATGCACCTTAAATGCATATTCCAGAGGGAAGCTGTGCTGCAGAAAAGACAAATAATTACAGCAGAATTTCAGACATTTTTAGAAAAGATTCCATTCAGAAAGGCTTTTAAAATGCTGTATTATATGAAAAATATTTGACCATAGGAGGTTTGTTTTTTTTTTTTTGAGACTTTTGACCTCTGATGGAAAAAGAGAAATTCTAATGATAAAAAAAAAAGTTAAATAAATCTAGCCAGGATTCCTTTCCTCCAAAGTTCAAGACTGTGACAAATTCTGTCCATGCTAAGCATTTCCCAAAAGAAACATTAATAATAAGTTATTGCCTGGTGATTTACTACAGATTATATTCCACACAAAGTTGTGAGTACTACTTTGTTGTGTATTATGCAAGGAGGGCAGAAGTAGTAGATTAGCTTTTTCCCCTATCCATCCAATCCTCGTTAAAGCTGCAAGTCATTATTATAGGTCATGAAAATTTTCCTTCCATCTTACTTTCATGATATAATTATTTGAAACTAGGCTTTTCTTAGGGGAATAAAGAACAGTGCAGTAGCTCTTTGCATCAGGAACACTTGGAATACCAACAGTAAATGCTCAAGTCATATTTAATCAGCACAGCTAATCATTAGCTACCATAAATATTTTATTTCACTACTTACTGATAACCACCACAAGGAGAAAAATAAATAAATAATGCTTACATGTCTGTTACAACCACAAGTTCTAACTTCTGGTAGTATGTACTGATTATTACCCCAATACAAAGGAAGACTTATAACACTGCCAGGTAAGACAGATGTATTTTACCTTGCTATTTGTAAGATCACTTTGAGTACAGCTTAACAGAACCCTGGTAGCAGATGTGAATTCGTAAATTTGAGACAGGATTGGCATGACACAGACACCCAGCCAGGCTGCACTACATTCTCTGAGTGCAAAAAACATTGACACTAAAAAAAAAAAACCAAAACCCCCCAAGACTCAAAGGAATACCATTTTATTACACATGCTTCTAAATGGGAAGGCCTTGTGAGGTTGAAACAAACCAAGGCAGCCACTTCATGTTTAACTCAGCTAAACTAACACCCATTGCATTGGTAAGAGGAAGTGTTGCATTCCAGGACACACAAACATCCTCCCTTCTTGCACCAACTCAAGACTCATGACCTAACTCAAGTCATAAGGATGACAGAAAATTTTTCATCCTTTTTTTCTGGGATATTTTTAGTAGCAGGAGTGCATCCAGCAGGTCCTGGGAAGTGATTTTTTCCCCCCTCTATTTGACACTGGCAAAGCCACATCCAGAGTTCTGTGTCCAGTTTTAGGCTCCCCAGGACAAGAGACACGTGGACATAACGGAGCCAGTCTAGCAGAGGGCCACCAAGATGATCAGGAGGATGGAACACAGTCCAGGAGGAAAGAGTGGGAGAACTGGTTTTGTTCAGACTGGAAAAGAATACTTTGGAAGATATCTTATTGCTGTCTGAATCTACCCACTTGGAAGATACAGGGAAGACTAAGCTAGACTCTTCTCAGAGGCACACAGCAATAGGACAAGAGTCAGACAAAGAAACAAAACATGGGAAATTTCAATTCCATCCAAAAGGTTTTATTTTTTTGTATCCCACTCACTTCTCCTCCCCCCCCATCCCCTTTTAAAGCATAAAGGTTTTTGAATACTAGAACAGGTTGTCCAGAGATGTTGTAGGATCTCTGTCATTGGAGGCATTCACAACTCAACTGAATAAGGCCTTGAGCAACCAGATCTAAATAGATCTCCTTTGAGAAAGGGGTTGGAAATAGACAACCTGCAGAAGTCAATTTCAAACTAATATTTTCTATCCTTTTCTATCCTTTTCTGCCATTTCAATGAGTTAAATCAGCTCACAGAGGGCCTGAAAAGCAGACAACACAACAGAGGCAAAGGAACTATGCCTGTGGAAAGAGGTGGGTGTGTATGGGTGGGTGGAGCTGCAGTTTCCTCTTTCAAAAGCAAGACACTCTTAAGTTGGCTCACTGCCACAGAATCATAGCTGAGCAATAAGAAGCTCCAGTTTAAACATTCATGCCCTTCCAGGATCTGAAGCAAAGACAAATAATAGCAGGGTATATATAACTGTAGGAAGTCCTGAAGTTTCCCTGACACTTATAATTTTTCACTATAAAAGTGTAAGATTGATATCTCTAAGATTTTACATTAGACCATCTAGTCCAACCCCCCTGCCATGGGCAGGGACATCTTACACTAAATCAGGTTGTTCAAAGCCTCATCCAAGCTGGTTTTGAATGCTTCCAATGATGGGGCATCCCCAACTTCCCTAGGCAACCTGTCCCAGTTATGATGAGTTACCCCTATCATAAAAAAAATTCATCACATCCAATCTAAACCTATCCTCTTTCAGTTCAAAACTTTTACCCCTTGTCCAGTCACTACAGGCCCTGATAAAACAAACAAACAAACAAACAAATTCTTTGTCTTTCTTATAAGCCCCCTTTACATTTTAAAAGGCTGCAATAAGGTGTCCCCAGAGCCTTCTCTTCTCCACGATAAACAACCCTAACTCTCTCAGATTTTCTTCATAGGAGAGGTGTTCCAGCACTCTTATCATTTATGTGACCCTTATCTGGACCCACTCTAACAGGTCTGTGTCTTTTTTGTACTGCTGACCCCAGAGCTGGATGCACACTGGATGCAGGACCTTACACTTGGCCTTGTTGAACTTCATGAGGTTCCCATGGCCCCACTCCTCAAATCTCTCAAGATCCCTCTGTATGGCATCCCTTCCCTCTAGGGAATCAACTGCTCTACTCAGCTTGGTGTTGTCTGCAAACTTACTGATGATGTACTCAATTCCACTGTCTGCATCATTGATAAAGATATTAAATATTACTAGTCCCAGTACAGACCCATTCATTAATGATTTCCACTTGGACATTTAGCCATTGACTGAAATTTTTTGGATGCAGCCATCCAGCCAGTTCCTTATCCATCTAACAGTACTTTTGTCAAACCCATCTCTCTCCAATTTAGTGGCAATAATGTGGGGGACTATATCAAAGTCCTTACAGATGTCCAGATAGATGACATCCATAGCTCTTCCCCCATCCCTGATGCATTCCCTCCGAGATAGAAGGCCAGTACATTAGTCAGGCATGATTTGCCCTTGCCTAGGGCACGTTGTCTGTCTCTAATCCCTGCCTTCCATTTGCCTTGACATAGAATCATAGAATCATAGAATTAGTTGGGTTGGAAAAGACCTTTGAGATCAAGTCCAACCCTTGATCCACTACCACTACAGTTACTAGAGTACGGCACTAAGTGCCACATCCAGTCTCAAATACCTCCAGGGACAGAGAATCCACCACCTCCCTGGGCAGCACATTCCAATGCCTGATTACCCTCTCCGTAAAGAATTTCTTCCTAATATCTAACCTAAACCTCCCCTGGCAGAGCTTAAGACCATGCCCTCTTGTCCTATTGCTGATTGCCTGGGAGAAGAGACCAACCCCCACCTGGCTACAACCTCCTTTCAGGTAGTTGTAGAGAGTGATGAGGTCTCCCCTGAGCCTCCTCTTCTCCAGATTAAACAACCCCAGCTCCTTCAGCCTAAGTATCAAGTATGAAGTATCAAGTCAGGCTAAGAAAACTATAGAAGTAACTAGGAAAATTAAATAGGAGCTAAGTAAGCTCAGAATGTTTTACAGTGGGTCCTATGTACTTAGCAAATAGGGGCATTCTAATTTCAGGGCAACCACTGCTCTTTGAGAAATTAGTTTAAAAGTGTTTCATTTAAGTGAATTCACCTCCACATCCATAAGGCTATGGGAAACTTAGCCAATTTAAGCAGCATTCAGTTATAATCCAGTTATAGGTTGCCACAACTACACCAAGCACAGATTGTTTCTTTTAGCTACATTTTCTAGACTATCTCATAAAGTGTCTACTTTTAAAACACAAGGATTTTCAGAGGTCACAGGGACATATCCAAAGTCAACAGAGGGAAAGGCAGCCAAAGTTTAAAAACCCTTTAAGCAGATTGTTGACTCCTAGGCATAGGAGGAAAGGGTTTTTTTGACCAATGTTCTAGATAAGGAAAATTTGCCTCTTTCCTGACACTATTGCTGTATAACACCCTAATTAATGGCTCTCAGGTGGACTTGAAGGACAGAATTCTTACTCATTACACAGTCCCCAAGATCTTTAGAAATGTATAACACTTCTACATGCCTTAAGTTTAGTACGTGACCACAGCCTAAAAGACAGAAGGTGTCATCCTACTGATGCTATGTCATTTGAAACCTGTTTTTAAACACGTATTGATTGATGGGGACACTACAGTTGTCCAACATCAAAAAAAAGGGATAAAGGTACAAATAAGATTAAAGGGAATGACTACAAATTCGATGAGGTTAAATCAGAGATATTAATTGCAAATTGACAAGCACATCTGATTTTGATTTGACACTTTATACAGAAATCGCTGATGACTCTGATGACTTCCTGGAGATATTGATAAGTTAAGGAAGATTCAATCATAAATATTCAGGGAAATAAAAAATTACTTCTACTGTGTATGAAAGCGCATCAGTTACTACCACAGCCTATTTTTACAGTGACTCCAGTTAACAGGCTTTGTTTTTCTCCCCACCAGAAACACATATTTACAGGAGTATCTAATCCTTCAGAGATTCAAGTAAAGGATTGTTCAGCCTGGAGAAGAAAAGGCTCCAAGGTGATCTTATTGCAGCCTTTCAGTACATAAAGGCAGCTTACAAGAGAGCTGGAGAGGGGCATTTTATATAGGCAAGCAAGGCTTTAAACAAAAAGGAGAGAGGCTTAGGTTAGATGTTAGGAAGAAGCTCCTTACTATGAGGGTTGTGAGGCCCTGGCACAGGTTGCCCAAAGAAGGTGTGTGTGCCCCACCCCCTGAAGTGTTCAAGGCCAGGTTGGACGGGGCTCTAAGCAACCTGGTCTACTGGAAGGTGTACCTGCTCAAGGCATGGGGGGTGGGAACTAGATGGTCTTTCAAGTCCCTTCCAACCCAAACTATTCTACGGTTCCATGAAAAACAGTCCACCGACACGACCACACGGATTTCAGACACGCCCCGCGCGGTCCCCGCCTGCAGCGTCCCCAGGCACCGCCCGCTCCGGGAGAGGCGGAGGGGCAGGACGGCCGATGCAGCACCCCCTCGGCCCCGGCCGGGCCCTCCGCTCCTGCTCACGGCAGTGGCCTCGCTTATCTCACTGCCGGCCCCGGGGCCGCCCCAACCCGCGAAGCGGAGCCGGCGGCGGAAAGGGCGACCGCGCCTCCCGCTGCCCGAGCCGGCAGGGGACTGCCCTCCTCCCGGCGTCCAGCCGTGTCCCATCTTCCCGGCAGCGCCCGAAATCAGGACAGTTTGCGTGTCCTTCACAGGTAGGTGCTCCCGGCCCGCCCCCGGAGCCTGTGCCGGCGGAGCAGGGACGGAGGAGCCTTCTGGCTGCTGCCCCACGGGAGCGGAGTCGTGAGCCAGGGAAAAGAGGTTTTCCTGAAAGAACTGAAGGTCTGAAGGAGGCGGCTTCCAGCCGAAGTGTCTAACAATTAACCCCCAGAGGGGCCAAGTCCCTTCCCCTTCCATGACTGTTTCATGTCACGCCTAGCACCTGTTTTCCATGGTAATTACACCCACTGGTGTAATGGTTATTTTGGCACCATAGGTGATGGGGTTTGAGAACTGGCCTTCCTTCTGGAGCATTTTTGGACGCTTGAGCGTCCAACCTGATGCTGGGAAAACTGTGGAAACAACAGGCATTTAGAAGGGCCTATGGCAGCAGGGAGGTCAAGGCCGCTGATACGCAGGCAGGATATTGCAGACACTGTGCTGTAGAAGACAAAAAAAAAAGACAAAGACCTTCAAAGATTTTATGAGAGAAAATACATTCCAGGCCTGAGCTGATGCGAAAGCTGTGGGAGAGGATGACAGCAATTAGTTTGTCAGATTTGATGATGTCAAGTCTAATGGATTTACATTGAAATTTGCAGCATCCATATAGTGTCTCGGTCTGATTTGCAGATTGCAATATGTGGCTCAGCTGATTAGCAGATGTTACTGTAAATGTCCCAAAATGTCTGTTTGTACAAGCCCTCCTCTCTTATATGAACCTCTGTTATATATCAGTGCCTTTATATGTTGTCTATACATACTCACACCCCCTGACCTATTCTATATATATACATATGTACAAAATCCAACAAATTCAATTTTATAAAATTATAACAGTTTATGTCCTTGTCTCTAAAGCAAAATTTCTCTGAATGAAATACATTAGCATTATTTAAGCCCGAGGTTTTTTACATACCAACACCAAACTCTTTTGTCTTGCAGTCAGATACATGATAGCACAGTGTTTGCAACCTATGCACTGTTACTATACATGACATGAAGCATCAACACTCCCACCCACCCAAGAAGTGAGAGCTAAATCGCATTCAATGCTAGAAAAAAACACTTGAAATTCAATTAATTTTCAAATAATGACAGCTGTTGGCCCTGTGTATGACTTTGGCCCACAAAGGGGGAAATGGCAGCTTGATGGACTTGCAGAGGCAAAGCATGACAGCCTGGAGAGCTGCAGATGCATCTGCTGCTGCTGAGGTTTTTGCATTGTTTCATTGTACAAATATATTGCACAAATACTGTTGTTGCATTTCTCCAGTGGATGGCTATGCACAGGTAGTGAAATTGAAAAATGATACATGCTCCTTTTCTTCTCAGTAAGCACATCACATTATTTTAGATGCCGCCTTTTTTTTTTTTTTTTTTTTTTTTTTTTTTTTTTTTTAATTACAGGAAGTGGGCAATTTACACAGAAGCCAACAGGACCCAAACAGGTTGAACTATAAGAGAAATGAGTGGAAATCTAGCAGCATTTTCTTAATCTGATAATAATCTGTTATTTCCGGTCATGGTGGAAGCTGTCTCTTGCAGGAATTAAAGAAAATGGAAGGAAGAAAATAGAAAAATAGAGTCTGCCCTATGTCTACATTACTCAAAACAGGTGATTCTTCTTCAGAAGGTCGGATGTGTTATAAATATGTCCTGCTGCATCAACACCATTAAGCCACAGTTGACCTTTGCTTAAAAATGACAAAAAAATTGGTGTCAAAAATGGTTTGCAGCAACCAGGCTGAATCCATTTCCAGACAGCTCCTTAAAACTATGGCTAAATTCCTTAATTTTTAGAAATGGCCTGTTGTCATCATTCTTCCAGACACAGCAATAAAGGTGCAAATACAGACCAGACATCACATTTTTCAATGAAAACAACTGCTATGCAACAAGTGGCATGTTGTGACAGGACTGCTTTGTTCATGCCACCTATGCGGCAAGATAAAAATCCAAAGAAAGCAAGACTGAGAAATTCAGTAAATCTGGGCCAGGCCTGAAAAAGATATGCTCACTGAGGTTGTTTCAATTCCACAATGGACAGTCAATCCAAGAAGAGTAACTGAGATGTGAGTAAAATGAAACCCTGCTTTCTAGTCATTAAAAAATGGTTAGGATTTATGCATAGTGGCCAATGATAGAGTTTTGGAAAACAATTTTGCCTGAATTCTATTTATGTTGAATGCGATTGTTTTGTGGAACTGACAGCTTTGAATGGGAGTTTTATGGCAGAAGTCCATTGCTACAGCCTATGATGAACTCAGAGTCTCTGGTACTGGGATAATAATAATTTGCTCTTTGTTTCATTCATGTTGAATGAAATTCAAAAGTTATGGGGAGATTTCTGAGTCTAAGCTTACAAAACCCAATTACGATTCTGTGACTCTTTTAAATGGGAAAAAAATTTTATTTATTTATTTATTTATTTAATAATTCTATTTGTCTTGGTGTCCATTTAAGAGTGAATCCATTTTAAGATGATCAATATAGCAACAAAGCCTGTCAGAAAACAGTTTCTACATCATATAAAGTCCTTTGTCTGCGCACTTTCAAGAGTAGATAAAGTTACAAAATTGACCCGTCTTACTAGTGTTTTTTAAAAAGTAGACTTGTAACGATTTTCTTAGTCTAATACAAACAGAGTAGATCATTGAACTAGCAGATAACTACACATACAAAAGTAACCATGTCTACCATGTCAGGATGGGATATTAATATATTAAAAAGTAAATTTAATTTTAAAATTATAAGGCAACTTATACTCCAACCCCCCTCCCCCAACTGATTAGTAGCCAGAGGATATTTGTTTCCTCAAGTGTACTTTTTGGCTGACTATTTCTGATACATGCAACTTATGCACATTGGTAACCACTGATCCATGCTCTTCGCCTGAGGAGTAGCCTAGAAATTCCATTCCCATTTACAGCTGAGATGGACTACAGAATGTAGTGCTAACATTTCCACTTCATAGGAGAGCCTGACACTTATCCTTAGCTACACATTTCCAAAGTATTAGTAACATAGATAGACAAAGTGGCCATGTAAGTTGTCTTCATAGAGAAAGCCTTTACAGAAGAACACAGAAGAACCTCTTTCTTTCCCTCCTTCCCCACCTTTAAAGAACAATTTCTGTTTCCAGCCTCAGCTAACAGAACGGACTCTATGAAGTGAACAAATTTAAAAACACTATCTTTTTCTCTGCTAAACAAAGTTACAAGTTAAATGACTGGTTAGATGCAGGGACCTGCCTTTCTTTTCTATGAAACAGTTTACTATGCCAATTACATAGACTAAAGCCTTTTTGAATGACTCTGACTGCCATCTGGTAACAGTCCATCCTCTAGCAACACATGCGTAGCCAAGTTTGCAAACTGCTAGAAGCAATCTTGTGTAACAGCAAAGTGGCTAATTTGGATTTTACACATGTGACAAGTTTTATTTAAAGCTATGTTGCTACTGCAGCCACGGATGTGATTATAGCTAGCTTTAATCTGATACCTGTGAGGCTGTGAGACTCTGGGCTTTAGCCTGGGGATTTACTAACACTGGGCTCTTACTCTGGTGGATGAAAGTCAATCTTTGCTACTTTGTTTTTGTTGGTAATGCTGATTAAATGTAGTGAGCTGAGGTGTACTTACATGTCTTGCAGTCCTTCTCATTTGCAATGCTGCCCTAAAATGCATTGGGAAAGCTCTTTCCCTGCACTGAAATATTAACACTACCTTCCAAATAACCTTGTCTGAGCACTGCCAGGTGACGAGCTAATAAATAACTCAGTAAAATAGCAATCTGCTGAAATACTGGGCTTTGACAAGGGGAATGTTTGAGCTAG
Source organism: Myiotriccus ornatus (assembly GCA_036023395.1). NCBI lineage: Eukaryota > Metazoa > Chordata > Aves > Passeriformes > Tyrannidae > Myiotriccus > Myiotriccus ornatus. The sequence goes on from JAYRBT010000086.1 coordinate 910,833, forward strand.
TGTTAACAAATTCATTATTTTTCCTAGAATAAAATTTATAAGGCTTTTAATATTAATCATATTGTATTTAGGAATGATGAAACTAATGGTGTAAACTGCAAACAAGGCAAACAAAGAGAATGCTCTAATTGAGCTTATTACCCAACAGATAGAGGTATTCCTTGATAAACAGTTCTGAAGGAGCTAAAAAGTCTGGAGTGATAGATATTGATTTGAAAACCATTGCTATTTAATAGATTAAAAAATATTGAAACATAACTGAATCCAGTATTATAAGTAAAGGTGTAAGGATGTTCAAGTTCAATTCTGCTTTTATAAATGCTTATACTCGATCTGTTTTGTCATTATTTTCCGTGTAGTTCTAGAAATATTCTACTCTCTCGAAGCCTCTGCATCTGATATTTTAATACTTTTTCTTTCTTTTTGGTGGCTTTTGCTGTTGTTTTGTAAAGAGGAATTGTAGGAAAATAAATACAATAAAGATCATAAAGATTTGAACACATTGCATTTAAAGAAAATCATGAAGGCATTTAAATAGAACAAACCATGCCAGATTTTAAATTAAGTCATAAGAGAGAGAGAAGAAAAATCTGAATGAAATAAAGATAGGTGTAAGGACAAGAGAGTAAAATGGGGATTTTCTTCCTTTTAAGTAAATAAAATGAAGCCAAACATATTTTGTAATTAAGAAAGATCAAACAGTCAACTTAGCAAGATTTGCTGCTTTACCAGAATCCTTTTCCACCCTTTGCAACTTGCTGAACAAATGCTAAACAATTAAAATAAATCTGTAATATACCCACTGGACTGTTTCAAGACATTTTCAGACTTCTTGCCTTCCTCACAATATTTCTACTATTTTTCAATTAATCCCTATTCTAACTCCAATATGTGTGAGTTTATAAGAAAATCAAACCTGTACTACATTGCACCCTGAGGGAAAAGTAACCTGAAGTGCTGGGTGAAGATAATAAGTAGAGGTCAGCCCTATGATGCGTTCTAGTCTCTATGCACTTTGATAACCCCATACATTTCTACTGAAACAAACTGTTGAAAAATTATAAGTCATACATAAGGGCCGAGTGTTGTCTACATACTTGAAAACAACTGCCGTTATTTTCTAACTTTTGATTTGTGGGTAGTTAGCTTCAATTACATAGACACCTTTGCCAGGAATATTGTAAACTCTGACTGTACTTCTCTGTTTAACTTGTTATTTTATGAAAGCTTGCATATTTGTCGATCAGGTATCAGTGTGGAAGGGCAGTATTCAAATATAGAGCGTATACTATTTTGTACCCTGGTTTTATTCACTTCCTTGAATGTGAGATGATACATGAACAGCTTATGTGGTTCAAAACATTGTCAGTCTTCTTACTGCTGTTCTGCCTCAAGTAAGGTTTAACAAACCCACTGAGCCTAAAGGAGCACTACACATAGATTTAATTTGAAGTTTTACAATTAGAATAGTTTTGTAACATTAATTAAAGCCCTATAAATCAAGATGGAGAGAGCATTCAATAAGCCTTCACAGTTGTATCTTGCCAATTAACAACCTTTTCCCTAAACTGAAGGGGCTGAACTGGAGGCAAAAATACTGTTACCTTTGAAAAGGAAAAACAGTTCAATAGTTATGTTTTTAAATGACCAATTTTAAGCAGATATTTTTTTCATTATAGCACATGACAGTGCTACACCAACTGTGACACAGAGATCTATTTTTTTCTGAATGTAAGCAAATATGGCGTCTATTAATTAGTATCTCACAAACTCCGCATGTGCAAGGGATAAAGCTGGTAGTTCATCCCCAAAGGTGACAAAGTGACTGTGAAAGACTAGGGGGGAGCAGACTCCTGTCTCTCCAATTCCTTACCTGTCAGCTGAGTACCTTGCTTACTATGGTCAGGAGATATACGAATGAATTTCAGTCTGAATGTAATTTGTGTCCTGTGTCTCACAAAGCTATATGATTTTGTTTTTATTGTGGCTAACAAGGCTAGAAATAACTCTCTGTTTTGTTACCATGCTCTAGATAAGGGCTTTAATGATTAACTGAAAGGAGTAGATGACACAAATGTCACTGTTTTCCAAATCTGTTTTATGTATGTAAAATATTATTCATTGTTTAAGAAAACAACATACAGGTCACTTAAAGTGTTTTGTACCGTAATCACGGGGAATTGGTTCAACTCCACTAAAACTGGTTCAACTCCACTAAAACTCATGATTGTCCATCCTGTATTCCAAACATTTGTTAGAAAATTGTGAGCTTATTTTGCAAAAATGAAATGGCTGAAACTAGCTAAACCAAAGGACATCTGCATTCTTAATTGGTTAGTGAACTACATGGACCAGCTGGAGGGATTTCAGTGGAAACTAAGTGGAATGCTCTGGACTGCAAAATATAAATCTCTTTCTTTTTATCTTTATCTACTATTAGAATTCACAGAAACATTAAATGGTTTGAATTGGAAGAGACTTTAAAGACCATCTAGATCATATAGATCCAACATTTTCCACTAGACCAGATTGCTCAGACCTTCGTTCAACCTGGCCTGGAACACTTCCAGGGATGGGGCATCTACAGCTTGTCTGGGCAACCTGTTCCAGTGCCTCACCACCTCCACAGCAAAGAATTTCTTCATAATACCTAATTTAAACCTGCCCTCCTTCAGCTTAAACCCACTGCCCTTTTCCTATCACTACACACCCTTGTAAATAGTCCCTCTTCAGCTTTACTATAGGAAATAGTCTGTCTTCAGCTTTCATATAGGCCCCTCTAGGTACTGGAAGGCTGCAGTAATGTCACCCTGGAGCCTCCTCTGCTTCTCCAAACAGAACAAACCCAACTCTCTCAGCCTTTCTTCACAGAAGAGGTGCTCTGGCCCTCTCTGATCATCTTTCTGTCCTTCTTTGGACTGGCTTGAAAAGTTATGAGTCTTTCTTATGCTGGGGGCCCCAGATCTGGATGCAGAACCCCAGGTGAGGTCCATGAAAACATGATCTGCTGGACATACTTTTTTGATGCAGACCGGGGTGTGATTAGCTTTTTGAGACTGGTTCATATTCAGTTTTTCATCCAGGAAGGAACTGAGTTGGATAGAAATAATAAAATGATACATATTTATTTATCTGACTGACAGTGACAAGTAGCATTTAACGTGTACATGTGCTATAAGTGTCTTCCAAAAAACCACATTTTCAGGACTTGGTTAACATGAACATAGTTTTTTCTACTTTGCCAATTCCTCTGTCTTGTTCTATTACTCTTCACATATCAAAATCCACATCAAACAACAGAATGTTATGTTTGGGTCCATTTGAGGAAATGGTTGTAATGAATATTGATGTCTTCATCCAATTCACATAAAAAGGGAATTTTAAAAGCATTCAGAGAAGTTAAAAGGGCACATTTAACTGACTTTTAGTGAGAATTCTGGTGAGAATTTCACAAAGTCTCCTAGGAAGTAAACTGAAGTGTAGTGGCATGTGTGTGCCAGTGATCTGTGCATATAAGCACTTGCAAATTTTGAATTCAACCACTGGTGATGTATACTATTAACTTGCTGTTAGTCTGCAGATACATATGTACTAACTTCTCAAATAACAGATGGCAGTTACCACTGCCTTAATTAGGTGAAAATGCTACAAATCACATTCACACTTGAGAATGTGTCTGTGCTATCTATTGTGCTAATAAAAATAATTGACTGAAGCGAGTTAAATTCATTCAAAATATCCATAGGTGTATGGGTATAAGCAAAAGTACAAGCGACAGAACATTTACGTATTACACAACATACTACACAGAGAACAAAGGCCAATTTATCAAAGAAATCCCTCTTTCAAAATAGGCTGTCAGGTTTCTCAAGGAAAGCGCCCTTCAATCAATAAACTTGAATGAGGATTTCAGAGCATTTTACATCACCTCTGCCAAAAAGGTTTGACATTGCAGTTTACCATATGTTGGGCATTTTGTTTTGTTTGGTTTTGGTTTTATTTGGGGTTTTCTTGTTTGCTTATTTGTTGGTTTGGTATGGTTTGGGGGTTTTTTTGTCCACTCCTGTTCTCATGTTTACTTTATACCTATGGCAGAATCCCAAACATGGCTTTTTCAAATACATCCATAACAAAATGAAAACAAAGGCTACTTTGACGCTACATGGAGGGGGGGAATCAGGTAGCAGATAATGCAGAGAAGACAGAGTTACTGAATGCCTTCTTTGCATCAGTCTTCACTGACAATACCAGCCCTCAGGCATCTCTGACCCAGGAGATCAGGGTAAAGGAATCCTCCCTTGGCCAAGGAGGATTGGGTTGGAGAACTCCTAGGCAAATTTGACATCCACAATTCCATATGCCCTGTCAGGATGCATCCATGAGTGCCAAGAGAGCTGCTGGAAACCATAGAATCTGCTCATGATCACCTTTGAAAGGTCAGGGCAATCAGGAAAGGTGCCTGGGGATGGGAAGAAA
>JAYRBT010000086.1:1086454-1104103 GCA_036023395.1 Myiotriccus ornatus
TGGTTTTTTTTTTTTTTGTGTTTTGGTTTGTTTTTTTTTTTTTTTTAACAGAGGTTAGGTGTTCAAGACTTCGTGCTGATGTGGTAGAAAAAGTTAGCAAGTTGCAAAGAAGTGTTTATGATTACAAGGCTTCACTTCAGCCCGTGCTCTTTTGTCTGTTCCAGAGCCATGGTTGTGAAATATACACAGCCTACATTAGAGACATGTACATGCAAATTGATTAGTTGTTTTCTTCATGGCATTGGTTTTAATGCATTGTAAGATGTAAACAGACATAATCTGTTAAGCATGTCCTCTGCCTAGATAAGTACATGGGAGAAGTTGTGTTGTGATAAATGCAAATGGTGTTACTGCAGAGCTGTAGGATTCCTATTTGTAAGTTTTTGTGGGGAGGGGAAGAGAAAAAGAGTGGTCTTTTAGTCTTCATTCTGGGGAAATAAAAGAAGGCTAAAAAGTGGGTGAGCAAAGAGCTCTTGTGATAGTCTTGGAGAGCTGGTGAATTGAACAACTGGGATTCAGGCTGCAGCCTAGTCTTGTGTCTCTGGTTGTTCGTCGGTTTTCTGACTAAAAAACCCCAACAGGTGTATTGTGCTCTTTTCAAATCCTTTACTAACAAGTGGATAGCTTTAAGAAAAGGTTTTGCTTACTGGGTTTACCATCAAGTATTTCTGAAAATGGTGCTAGTGAATGCTGCAATGTGTATATTTTGTGTAGGGCTCATGTTATCACTGTTCATAGTTATAAACTACTTGGATTCCCTATGTAGTTTATAGTAATAGCTTATTGGGACACCACACATACCAGCAGACTTAAGTGTTCCTCTCTTAGCCTGGAGAGCTCTACTTTCAGACTGATTCGTGACATTAATTCTGTGGGGACTGAACTCCAGTGAGAGACTGATTAGTCTTTGCTCTGTTCTCCAAACTGGAAAAATACCCCAAACCAACAAAACCCCCTCTTGCTTAAGTGAAAGGCTTCTCTTGAAGAACAAGGTTGCTGCCTAGACTTTCCTATGCTTTATCGCAGTGTTGGAGCTTGCATGGTGTGTGAGTAGATTATTTGTGCATTTGTTCTGAGGCATAGCTTTAAAACTTTAATGTTTACAAACTCTAGTGAATTAGAGGAGAATGAGAATGTAAGTAAAGGGGAGGTTTGTGAAGTCCCCCCAGTTTGTTAAGCACTATCATGATGAAAGACAGCATTAGTTACAAATACCTTTAAAAAGAGAAAGGGGAGGGTCTCATCTAAGGTGGCTTAAACTTAACTCAAAGTTGAGTCTAAGCACATATTTAAGAGCATATCGGGATGTTTACTAGAATAACCTGGTAGTTGCTTGTTGTTTTGCAGTTGTGTAGGTCAGACTTTGTCAACTCTCCTGCGGTTCTGTTTGACGATAAAAACACCACAATTGAAAAAATGAGGTTAAAAACATTGGTCTCTTAACTGATCTCTTCTTTTCTTCCACCCAGAAGCTAGATTCATGAACAAAATCAAAAAAGTTTGAGTTACACAGTGAATCTCCAAATGAAAGGCCCTCCTGGGTCCTCCTCCATTTTCCTATTCTACTTGATCTGTCAGAAATGTTGAGCACCAGTTGATATAATTGAGTTTATTTGAGCTCAAAAAAAATCTCTGCTACTACTAAGCTCAACTTTAAAAAACAAAACTTGTTTCCATGTCTCTAATCCCTTTCCCACATAAGTACTGGGAGAACAGGCTCTGTAGAAGGTTCTGGATAACAATGACTGATCTCTGCTTGAGATTGAAACAAATTCCTAGGTTTTCTTTGCATAAAGAACAGTGCACAGTTTAATTATTATAAAAATTATTCTAGAGCTTTCAAATGTATTCAACACTGCCTTAATAACTGTGCATATGAATGCCCTGTAATTGAAAGCAACCGTTTATGGGTCTGACTTGCTAAGTGAGTTGTAAATTCTGCTTTTCAGATTGGATTTAATGACTTTTATCATGAAGCCATAAACTGGTTGTGAACTGTGCTGAGAGGCAAACAATACCTAAGCTTCCTTTACCAAAATTTTGTAATTGTTGATTTGTTAAACTGAATTGCTGCAAGTCATGTGATGGGGTTAGATTTTTTGTAATAGAATGTAGAGTACAGGCAGCCATGTGTTGAATACGCTCTAGGTTACAAGAAATTGGCTACTGCTGAAAACCTTCCTAAACATTCCTCTCTGCTTTCAGTAGAGAAACTGTGGTACAAACAGTAAGGCTTCATTCCAGATGACTTTTTATTATGAATGAATGACAGCCATAATGTTAGCGTGAGCCATAAGCGTCAAGTAAGACCAAGAGGAGACTGAGAGAGCAGTTCCTGGGTCTCCTATCAGTTTAGTCTGGGACTCAAGCTAGATTTAATTACACTGGAGCAATACTAGCTTATGCAAAGTGAGCTCTGTTTATCAAGGGGGGTTATTTGAGGAATGATTTTGTTAGATCTATATTGAAAGTGATCTTGCATTAAGTAATTGTTTGGGGTTTAGTGAAGTGGAGATGGTGCTAAAATATACAGATTAAAAACTGAAACAGGTACCTAGGTAACTGATAATCAGTTCTGTGAATATTCCTGTCAATTTTAGCCCAGGAGTATTTATTTTCTAAAATAATGAAGCTGACACTTGTCTGGTACACATGGAAAATTTTAGTCAAAATTAATGAGATGAGTAGGCCTTAAACTGCTGTGGTTTGGAGTGCTTCTTTGGTGCTTTTGTGGCCTTTTAGTTTTAAGGAGTCCTTAGTAATTAAAGGAAAACCCAGCTTCTGAAGCTTTAATAACGTCATGATTGTGCTTATTTTAGTTCTGTGTATGAAAAATGAGTTTTCTAATTTGATTCATAATCAAACTTCATGAAGTGAGCAAGAGGGGGAAAAAGTCTACTTTCGAAGTAGGTGGGTAATTCTGTTTTCAGTGAGCTATATAAAGGTCATAGTTATGCATAGTTTCAAGATGCATTGCAATATTAGAGCATAGTATATTTAAAAATTTTGTATGTCGAGTCTCTATTGTTTTTCAAAGTATGTATGTGACAGTAGGTTTGAGCTTCTCCAGTATGACAAAACCAGATGTCTAATATTCATTTGTAGAGAAAGAATTAACCCTTATGGAATTACAAAAGGCAGTTTTTGGCAGGATTGTGGGTGCAATAAAAGTGATTTTTTTTTTGTCTGTTCCACTGAGTAATTTAAGTAGAGTGTGTTCTATCTGAAAGGGAAAAAACAGGCTTTGATTTTAGTTTGAAGTTCATACAGAATTCAGGTTTCCTGCAAGTTGAGATCACTAACATGGAGAACTTTCTCAGATTCCACTGAGAATAAACTGTCTCCTTGTATGGAATAACACAGCCTGAAGGATCCAGAAGCAGACAATAAATTGGTTTTGTTTTTCTTCTGTGCAATGCAAGATTGAATGCTTGTTTTATTGTTTTTCTAAGTCTTAATGACTTTGACAATATAGGAGACATGCAGTATTGCATAAGCTATGCCTTTTAAAACTTCAACTCCCAGTATTGTTTAACCTAACATAAGGTCTTGATGGTGCCTTAAATATACTATGCTTCAATTAATGTCACCTTATTGTGAAGCCAGTAATATTACAGGGGCATATGTGAAGGGAAAGGGTGGATATTCCCTCATCTTCTGAAAGATTTGAAACATTGTGCATTTGGTGAAATTAATAAAGAATCTTGTCCAAGTTCCAGGAGTAATGGAAAAAAATTGCCTTTTACAAAAAAAAAACCTCAAAAATGGGACTAAAATCAGGAGGAAATGAGTTTGTAGACTCTCAAATACCACAAATTATTTTCCTCTATCTTCTTTCCTCAGGAGCTTAACTTCTGTCCTCTTTATTCCAGAACAGCTCTTGCAAATTAAATTCCTCTAAGAATACTTCTAGTAACACTAGGACAGATCAGATTTCTTTATTTTCAGGTTTAAGATGAATAAGCAGACTGGTATGAAATATGCTGCATAAGGTTTTAGAATAAATTAGCCATAAAACACTTGATATTTTTGGTAGCACCAGTGTGTTTATAGTATGTTCCAGATGCTCAGGAAAGAAAAATTGCTCTTGAAGATCTTAGTCTGCTAGCATGCTGCCCTTAAGGTTTACTTCGTATTTTATGCTTAGTTATTGCTGGGATAATGGGCTCAATATTTAATACTTGTTCCAGAGAACCACAGTAGAATGGAATAATAGCAGACATGACTAATTGTGACTTTAGAAACTGCCAACTACAACACTGTTTGACCAACTATAGAAACGTGCGCATCAGGAAGCAGAGCTATACTATGGGGACAGAGATAAAATAAATAACACCAGATTTAAGCAGTTTGTAACTTTTCCAGTATTAATCTGTTGGGGATAACAGCATGTGCTCCCTGTGTTCCAGCAATCTAAAGAAACCCTTGTATCTCTCTGGGCAATAGTGAGTACACCTTGAGTATTCAAAGCTTCAGTTTTAAAGCACAGTTCAGAGAATGTGAAAAGGGATAAAATAGTGGAAGTTTTCTGCTATGTATTGCACTGCTGCCTTGATACTAATAGGTTCACCTATAGTTGAGCTCAGAAAGGGATCCTAAAAATCTCCCTACAGATACTCAGAGTTCCCTGTATGTTGATGTGTTGTAGTGAAAATTGAAAATAGTACATGGGAAGTAAAAAATCAGATTTGGGCTGTGGTGTTGGGCCTCAGTAGAAGAGAGTGAGCAAAGGAAGAGACAGTGAAAAGAATAAGCGATTGTGAAGCACACTCAAAGTCCTTAAAAGCAAAGGCTGTAAATGAGTACTCAGGGTTTTTTTTTGAGATGGTTGACTGTAGACTACAAGGAAATCACAATAACCATATTGCAAGGAAGAGGGGATATTACATATTTAGCATGTATTTAAATTGCAGCCATTGTAGCAATGTGGAAATGTTTCATGCAGTGTTGGCAAAGATTGTTTTCTGGGTGCATTTGGGGAAAAAGCATTTTATATTTCTTTGTGGATGAAGAAAATGTACAAGGCAAAACACTAGAGGAATGTTTTTAGCAAGAGACTAGTGTCAACAGTGACAGTGTATGAGAGGATGATTCTTTAGGAACAAAGATCAAAACTTACATTACTGTATCAATTTGAAGGCAAAAGTTACAGTTGATTAATTGAAATGGGATTTGCTGGTCAAAAATAAGCTGCAAGAGTGACTCCTAAACCCATTGCTATAAACATGGTGTCTGAGACTGAGTGGATACAGTTAGAACCCAGTGCAGGTGTAGGGCTCCTCATTTTTATTTGAGCTCCTGCCAGATGTTCAGCAGTAAACATGTGCACTCTGCCTTCTATGTCCAAATTGCTCATGAGGTGTAGATTTCTGTCTTTATCCTTTTTATTTAAATTATAATGTTGAGAGCTTTAGGATAATATGACCAAAAATATAAGTGAGAAGATAACCATAGACCGATACAATTTTTCTGTGATCTTTTGATTAGTCCTTAGGCAATGTCTTCAAGTACTTGTAATTTAAAGTCGTAAAGCTTTCAGGCTTGACATCTTTCCAGAGGAGCATCCCAAACTGTATGAGCTGTGTTCAGATACTTTCTTTGTGAAAAAGGCTGATGATAGCCCTCTATTTGAGGGAGGGATGTGATTCAAATGTACAGAATCATGAAGCTTGCACACCAATGATCAAAACTTGTTGCTATTCATACATTTTAGCAAAGGCATTAATGTTCATTGGTTACAAGTTAAATAGTTTTTATTAATTAGTATTCTATGTTCTGTTGGTTATTTATTCTCTCACTTCTCATGCTAATTAATCCACATGCTCAGTCTTTCTCTTCCTTTGAGTCTGAGTTTCTTGAGTTGGTGGTTGTGATCTCCCCCTGCCGGAATTACCTTTACCCAGTTGGAGCTGATTCAGCACAGTTGCTGAGTTTGCTTTATTAGTTTCTTCCTTATCTTGGAAATTCTGCCAAATGTCCTTGTGGCCTGTAAATTCTTGCATTCTTTGTGTCCATTATCAGTGGTACATACTTCTTCCCAAGCTTTGTTAACCTCTCCTAGTTCTGAGATCATTGAAACATGTCAAGCCCCAAACCTTAACAAGGCAATTCTACTGACAACTAATTTGCCTTTTCAATGCCTGGATGTCACTTAGAGCTTGTTAGCTACTCTCTGTTTCATGGATTAAATCTCCCTTCTTGTTGATTAGGCTTGAAAGTATACAAAGATCAAACATCAAAGAACATCCTTTCTTGAGAAAATTTTACATATTCCACGTTTTGCAACAGTAGACCATGAGGCACTTTTTGAAACTAGGAAGATAAAGAAAATAGCTAAAAGTAGTTCTTTATAACAGTAGGCAGTTAAATTCTGGTGCAGTCTGCCACATTGTGGAGGCAGGTTCAAAAAGTGGTTCGATGAATTTGTCGACAGTGGGTCCATAAATGGCTGCTAAAGGGAAGAGGTAGGAATGTAGCTTTTCATTTCCTGCTGTAAAAGTTTAAGATGCTGAAGAATTATGAGGAGAATGGGCTCAGAAAACAACCAGGTTCTTGTGCTTTCCTTGAGTAGTGTGTCCTTTTGCTATCTTTCTAGATGGAGCACTAGGTTGGCCGGATGTACCAGTCCTGACAGAGTAGGTTATTTCTTATTAATTTCTTTATTGCTACATTTTCTTTGCATAATTTTTATTTATCCAAATTGCTCATAATTCAACCTAACTATTCTTTGCACTTTGCACTGTCTCTAGGCTTGGAGCAGAGTGCAACTCTCCTGTGAGTAGTCATCACAATCAGCTGAAGTATTAAGATGAATGAAGTACTACTTGATTCACGTTCTCTCTGCTCACCCTTTGAAAGATATGGGGCCACTACTGGAATAACTTAATGAAATTCTTCTTGGTACTTCTGGCGGTCATGTGAAGGTGGGGGGGCAGGGGAGGAATTGCCCGACCCTTAAAGAGGGGAGATTTTTCTGAACCCTCAGTGATTTATTTGTCTGTCAGTGCCCCAGGGAAACCAAAACCCTTTATGTCTGAATCAGTCTGTCAGGTGTTCCGTAAGGGAACTCTTCACTGAACAGATTCACAAGACTGGGGGGTAATTCGATTGCCCTTTTTGGGGGGGCTGAGCCAAAAGCGTAAGGGAGACCCCTCAGTGGGCCTGAATGTGTTATTCTGCTGCTAACAAACTGTCGGCACCTTATAAAGGACTCTAACAGTTTATGGAATAACACTCTTTATTAATACAAATTGTGACAGGTTAATAAGGTTCATAGGTTGTCAGTGATAGTGTCTGACTGCAAAAATGTATTTAAAACAATCTAATGATACTATAAAGTAAGCACAAACATGAACTCTAATACAAAGCAATCTACCAATATACTATGGAGCAAAGCACAAGCTCTAGTCCTGAAAGCAGCATTTAGCACACATAGAATAAGTTTCAGCCGATCCCAGCAGTTTCAGTGGAGTCTTTCTCTGATTTTTCCCTGTTTCCAGCTTACTTTTATTTCTTTAGGTTTACGTGGAGTTTGAGTGACTCTAGTCATAAGTACTTAATTGGATAGTCATCCTTGGCATCTATCTCCCTTGGTGGACAGATACAGCATGGTCTTTGAACTACAAAGTATCACCATGTTCCCCTTCCTGCAGGATGTTTATGGAGGGAGGCCTTCATGCTACTCCCCTCTCTGTTGCATCCTCCATAACAGGTGCTTATCATTGTTTAGGGAACTTTCATAGGGCATGTTGACCATGTTCCATCTGGGAAGTGGCAGCTGCATTTTACCCTTTAATTCTTATTCTCCTTTAATTTGTAACTCTATCCATTATTCCACACTGGCAAATCCCTGAGATGGCAAAACAATAGCTAGAACGAAGAAGTTAGTTTAAGCCTCCCAGACTTAGTCTGCAGCGGTGGTGTACATTGTGGTGTTTTGGTGTGGTTCTTTTTAATAGCTGCTAAGTTGTAATACTCATTGTAATAAAGAGCTCTTTAAGTGTATCCCTTTGTGGTTTATATTTTTTTAAAGCTACTTTTCACTGGGGTAGCAGATCAACTGGTGCTTTCTGACAGCTTCTAGAGGAGCTGGCTTGAGCACATGTCTGTAAGGGAACTGATTAAAACTAAGTATAGTATCTGGAAATGTCTGATTAGTTAGGTCTGAGCTTAGAGTCTTTGGGAAATGGGAAAAGAAAGATTTATATTTGTTTTTCCCTCTGAGTATGTCAAAATAGTATGAGAGTTCAAATATAAAGAAAAACTGAAATGGATGGGGCTTCTAAATTCTTTCCTTCTGCAAGACTTAAATTACTCAAATGTGCGTTTGAACCAGAAAGGCAAATCTTGGTTTAAAACAAAAGAACACCAGAGAATACAGAAAATGATACATAGATCAGTCTTAAAGGAGAGAATACTGCAAAACTGGACACCTCATCACAAGGAGTATTGTAAAGCTGAAAAATTGTATAACAGCACTGAGAATGTTTGGAGGGCCTGGAAGAATAGGCAATTTACCTTGGTGGTAAATGACACCCTACTGAAGTGTTTTATAAGACTGACAATCAAAGGAGTATTCTGGGGCACTGAAAGGTCAAGTTTGAAGCTAAAGAACAGGAAATATGTATATTATGTGTTAGTGAACTCCATAAATGAGGAGAATTGGTGTGTCAATACACAGTGATAGTGATACTTGGTTGCCCACATCTTTCAACACTGAATTTAATGTTCAAGTATTATACTATCAATTGCTAGTGTTTAAAATGGGATCTTTAAAGCAAAAGAGGCTATCTTCTTTGGTTTGGTCTTTTTCAATTTCTTGTGTATGCTTCTGAAGCATCTACTGTTGGCCTTACTCAAATGTTGAAGTCTTTATAAAGCTCAGAGTGACTGCTGTTCCCTGTTTCAGAAACCTAGTGTGAGTGTTTTGTAAAACAGCTGAGGCCATGCAAGCCTCCTGTTTCATCTCTGGAATTAGTGTACTGCATTAGGAGTCTAATGTGTTTCACTTCTAAGCTTGCAAACAGTTCAGAACATGTGAAAAAGGTAGTGTAAGACTGCTTAATTTGAAATGGATCAGTTTTTACTTGGTTATCTACCTGAGTCTTTGTGGAAAGGTATTGGCACTGGTGCTGGGGTGGTGGTGGTGCCATAGGGAAGAAAGAAAGGAGGGCTATGCTTCCTGTGGCAGGAAGCTGTTGTGCTGGCTTGCCTCCCTATGAAACTGTACCCTGAGTGCCCTAGTCAGTGTTTAATTTGAAAAATTCTGTTTCTCTGGTTTAGGATAGATTATTTTGAATAGCTTGCATAAAGTTACCAGTGTTAATCTTGAGCTCGCTCTCGAGGAGAAAAGACAACGCAGAAAGAACCACATCTTGTCGGTATCACCTGGGGAGTCTTTCTGCTGTGCCTTCTGCAACCGGACTTGTCTATCTCGCATTGGCCTTTTTAGCCATCAGCGCGCTTGTAGCAAGCATGGGTAGAGCCCTTCTCAAATCGTCGTTCACGAAGCCCAGCCATGATGATGGTAATCTTGAGTCCCTGTTAATTGGAACCTCTGTCTCCTTGATCCCAGAAAACTACATAGGACCATTATGTCCTCAAGCCATTTCCAACAGCTGTCTGCATGAAATAATATGGTTCGTTTGGGGCTTATATTTTAATACCTAGAAGTAGCTTAATAGAAGCTTCAAAAACAAGATGTTTTTTTCTAAATGGCTATAATTTTTCTTTTGAATGATTTGAAGTGCAAATTGCAGTGAATGTTAAATGTAGCCCAAGTTTCAGCATCTCATCTAATATTTCATTTTATTTAAGCATCCTGATCAAGTAGTTGATACTGAAAGGCTATCAAAGTTGAAAACAAACAGTTCTACTACCCAAGTGCCTGCAAACTAAGATTTCAACTATCCTTTAATGAATTTTGAAAGACTTGATGATTTCAAGCACTGCCAGTTGAGAAGATTCGTTATCTGTAGGCCATTGAACTCTAGATTGAAAGATGGGAATAAGCTTATTACCAGCTTTATGAGTACATTTCAAATTGGTGTCCACAGTAGAAAAAAAATTGGTAATTTAAAGCATGACAAACAATGAGAAGAGGCTTGTGAAATGGCAGGCTGTTGGAAGAATTCTGTCAAGCTGTCATGACTAAATGACATTCCAAACCCAATTTTGCTTGCTAAATTAATTTGGACATGGGCAGAACGTGCATATATGTGTATACAATTTGTCAATCACTTGTGGAAAATTTTAATAAATGATTAGACCCAGCTGGCCTAGGTGCAAAGCTAGACTGAAGTTAATTTGTGTATTTTTCTGGAGTTGATTTAGCCAGGAAAGACTTGAGGAAAAATTAAATGTCTAATCCAACAGTAACCTTAGTCTGTGCTAACTGTTAAAGACTGCAGCAAACTTGCATATGAACTTTATTGGTTAAGTATCTAACCATGATGAAGACTTATCTGAACTATTATCTGACTTGTTTTAGGATGGAGTGTCCTATGGCATTTGGTTAATGAAAAGTCCTAAGAAGGTATTTGTTTCATGTGAAACCTCAGTGCTAATGTGTCTGTTTTGGTTTGTGTTTTTAGGGATCAGACAGGAATCTCTAATTTATTGCTTGCTGAGTGTTCTGTCTGGTGAAAGTCATGTCATCCATATTGCCATTCACTCCACCAGTTGTGAAGAGACTTCTGGGGTGGAAAAAATCTGCTGGTGGCTCTGGAGGGGCTGCTGGTAGTGAGCAGAATGGTCAGGAGGAAAAGTGGTGTGAAAAAGCAGTGAAAAGCTTGGTCAAGAAGCTAAAGAAAACAGGACAGCTGGATGAGCTTGAGAAGGCAATTACCACTCAGAATTGCAGTACAAAATGTGTGACCATACCAAGGTAAGCACTGTTGTGTTTGAAATTGTTACAACCACTTAAAAATAACTAAATGGATGTTTAGGCTATCTGAACAAATTATTAAAAAATCAGTTGCATGCTTTGATTCTTTACAAAATCTTTAAAACCTATTTTGGTTTTATATAGGGCTTGCTTACAACTGAATCACATGCTTTGTAAAGTTACAATTTCATACATTTTCATTACTATGTAGATTCCAATTTCTATGTATTCTGGTGGTGCCTGACACAGTTCTTTGTTTGTAGCCTTACGCTTTTATTTAATAACCATGTCTATAATCAGAGGGGCTTACTTGAACCTACACTTTCACTTTAAAAATAAAAGACTAATTTTTCCTTGTTTAACACTTCAGTCATCTAATTATTTTGTTGTATCTGGTAGTTTCATTTAAATTGTACAAGCTGCATCAGTTCTCCCTTTTAAAGTGAAGTTTTGTCTTTGGAGGCAGATTGTCTGAAGACTATTTTAATTATGTGTTACTGGTTAATGTAAATGCTTTTTTATTTAGTAACTTGGAGTATTTCTAGAACTGCTCTTCTGCTCCTGATATGTATATACATTTAGGTGAATGACTTGCGTGCGTTCTACCCCTTTGACTTTCTCAGCTTAATTCATAGCAACTGCTGTGTGAGGGGCAAGGGTTTTGTAAATATAATGCAGGCTGTTTTCGATTCACATTGTACAGAAATCCCACTAAGGTGCCTGTGCAAGCTCATTATGTGCAACATTAGTATCAAATCACTTCACAGGTATATTTTTCTATGAAAAGGGGGTCTGGTGGCATGGAAATATTTTGGACACTTAGTGCCTTGACACTTAAAATAATTTCTAGGGGAGAGAAACTGCATCTGGTTTATGACCCTAATTTCTGTATTAGCACATTCATCCCAACTACTTTTAAACTTTGTATTAATCATAGTGCAAACTAGATTTGACTGGTGTCAGTAATGATTTCCATGTATCAAATGTGTTATAGCTGTTATCTGATAATGGTTTTAGTGTTCTCTTTTTTAGATTTGACACAGCTGTCTGGGAAACTCATGAGTATGTTCTGAATAAATTACTACTTTGCGTTTTCTCTTTTCTATTCACCTTTTGTTTCTAATGTTGCCCTCTGCTTGTATTTTCTTCCCTAGAGCAGTCCCAAAATTCTCTGAGTTTCCCTTCTGCTTTCTTCCTTTTGCTGGCTTCAAAACAATCGGGAATAAAATAATAGCTCTTTATTGTCTTAGTGTATATCAGTAGACTAAGACTGGAACCTGTAGGGGTGTGTATTTCTTGACAAACAATGACTATATATTGTTGCCTAAAAGGCTGTGGAGGAAAAAAAAAGATTCCAGGCCAAATTAGGTAGGAGGTAAGATAGGGATACAAAGGCTTTAATGAGCCCCCAGGCTTCCAGGAATACCACCACTGTGTGCTCCCGAATACAGGTGTTTACAATTTTTATAATGATTTCCACCCAATCCCTGTCTGGCCACCGCCCAGGTTCTGCCCCCCGACACACCTTTCGTGAATTGAGTCTGGGGGTGTTTTGGGACCCCCTCTTCTTCGTCTTCATCCTCCTCAGAGCACCTACTGTTCTTGGAGGCCTTCCAGAGCTCTAGGCTTGAAGGTTGTTGTGTCTGTGGCTATATCTTCTTGTGCAGATTTTAGGGTGTTTTCTACAATTCTACCTTGAAAATGAGACTAAACAGGTTAATGGAATTTAGGGGAATTGATATGGGAATGGGTAACAGGGTTTGCTATGTGTAATTGCTGTGTTAAAGGGTAAGGGATAATGTGCTGCTACTTTAAAATCTACATTTACTATATAACTACTTCTAAAATCTACAAAATTATAAAATCAAATCTCCAAGGCATCATATTTAGCAAGTCTTTATCATGACATAGATGAAATGCTTAATTGGGAGGTGTTTCATATGACAGAAGCTAAATATGCCATATAGAGATTCACTTGATATAAAATATGTATCTTCTAGAGCTCTTCTGCAAGAGTACTGTGGCAGTAAATATTGCTATTTCAGAAGAATAGTTGTCTAATATTTTTTAGAAGATACAAACAGTATGCTAATATATCATTGTTTTCCTAGTCTACTTTGGGTATGTCCTCCTGCTTGCATGACCTTTCGTGTGACATAATAAATAATAACAGAATATGATGCTCTGTGATACTCTGTAAAGCTTCCATGTTGTGACCAGCAGTTCTTGCTGGGCTATGATGCACTGTTCCCCTCTATCCTCCAGTAAGCTGTAAAAAGAACTGGACCAAGGTTTTACTTTTCTTGACTACCTTAGGAGCAAGCCAGTAGCAAGAGAGCTCTTGAAGTGATGTTGGCTATTGTACAAGGTTTAATTTTAAATTAAGAAATAGCTTTGGTATTAAGGGGTGAGATGATATCAGTGTTGCCAGAATTCTTGAGTTTCATAGTTGGCTTTTGGACTGTTGATATTTCACTTTGACAGCAATAGTCTGGGTTCCAAAAAAATAGCAAATGTCAACTCAGTACTGTAATGACTTCTGGAGATTCTTGTTCTTGGATTTAGTAAATTAACCAAACTGCTACTTGAGAGTCATTTAATGAATGTCTTAAAGATCTGCAGATCAGCAAGGAAAAATAATAAAATGCTAAATTTGAAACTTTTTTCCTTCCTAGTCAACAGGAAGTTTGAGGTGCCAAGATGCTGAGATGTAGTTTTGATGTGGTAGCTAACTTTCCAAACCTTGTTCTGCTTGGGGAGGGTCTTTGTTTTTTTGTGTTTTTTTTAATTTGCTTTAGATTTACTTACTAATACTCAGTGTAGATATTGACAATTGATGTGGGATGCTTCTGTTTGCCACTGTTGCATTATTCCCTCAACAGAAGTTTCAGTTGTGGTTTCACAAATTTCTGGTCCTCTTGGAGATTTCCAGAGTTTGATACAGTACTTAACTCTAGTATACTTTTCATCATTGAAACCTAAAACAACCAAACACCTACAAGCTTTTCTCAAAACTGAGAGCAGCTTGGACAACGGTTGTATTAAATTGCCTCTTCAGAAATCTGCATTTTATATATTACTGTATATCATTGATAATCCTGTTGAGTTAGGATTGCTCTGTTTCTATGCTGTTTGTCAAGGTGACTACATACTGAGGCTGATACCGTGTGAGCTATGAAAAAGCTGCTCATGTGGTAATTAATGGAACTTTTTATGCAGACTAGTAGAGGTTCTGAGAAAGCAGAAGCAAACAGATGGAGTGGGTGTGGGCATTACACAGCAGGTGTGCTTAGCTCTTCATAAGTCGGTCAGTAATCTAGAGCAGAGGCTAAATAAGTACAGAGGTTCTTTTGACACTAGCCCTCTAAGTAATTTGTAGTTATATTGCTGAATCCTCCCAGCAAGCCAGTGGGATTCTAATCACATAATCCCTGTGTATCTTGAAACTAAATGTTGGTATGTGAATTCACTTTTCTAAAACAAGTAATGAATTTGGTAGAATTTAAGATCCTTTCTTTATGCTCTCCTTTGCAGTTTGACAAATGGGACACAAGCAGTCAGTGAAGTAACAGAGCATGAGCATCCATTTATATGTCTTCTAATGGAGCAGTTTCTTATCATGGATTATTCTGTTGAAATAGAATTGCAGAATCGTACAATGTTTTGGATTGGAAGTGACCTTAAAGATTATGTAGTTCCAACCTCCCTGCTGTGGACAGGGACACCTTCCACTAACTAAACAAGGTTGCTCAAAGTCTTGTCCATTAATACTTTGTAACTAGTGGTAGCTAAAATCCAAGCCTTTAACAAACCAAACCATGCCCCATAGTGAATAGTCAATTGGCATATTCATAGTCTATCTTCATTATTTAAAAAGTTGTTTCAGTGGTGACAGTACATAGTATTGGAATCCAAAGCAGGGAAACAAATAACTAGTTTCATCATCCCAGTATTTTGGTGTGATCAGCTGTGTGGTTTTTCTGTCTTAAAAAGAGTATAGATATGCTTCATGCTTTCTTCTTGCTTCTTTTAAATAAAACTTACCAAATGCAGTTACTTTTGTAAAATGCCTGATAATGTACAACTAATAACAGAGTTTAGTTGGGACAGGTTTGGGATAATGTTGGTCTGGACTGTTGTAGCTCCTATATTTTTAAAAATGAAAAAAAGCTAGGGGAAGGGAAGCATTGAGTTTAGACTCCTTCGTAATGTCCTGTGTTCTTCTAGAGCATACATATCTGAAACCTAATGCAGAACTATGTCCTTCCTGAGCTGTAACTGGGTCCATCCATATCACAGGTTGATTTCTGCTTCCATGCAAATATTTGTGTAATGTGACAACTGTATTAGGGCTTTATTTTATATGAAGTATTTCTACTAAAACTGCAGAATCTGATGAAAGTTCATCAAATTTGTGAAAGCAAGACCGTTTGATGTGGTCAAAATTCTCTAAAGAAAATATGAATTTCTCTATTATACTAATGTTATTCCTTTGCTTGCTTGTCCTGCAGTGAGTTAGCACTATGGGTAAGATAGGCAGTCTAGGCATAGCTTACGGCACATGTTAAAATTGTTTTCTGAAGGCTGGCTCTCTTTGTTAGTCAATATGAGCCTCCATACCTGGAACTTTAGTGCTGATCACAGTGTTAACAGGAGTTAACACAGCAGAAAGGAGTTAACACAGCAGAAAGGAGTTAGTTAACAGCAGAAGTAAACTGAGCAAAGAAATGTCCTGTTTAAAGATGGGACAACTGGCTAATTCTGGTACAAAGCTCAAACTAGGAAGAATAATATCTGTATCTGACACTTCATGCTGCCATTAAGGCATATTAGTTGCTCAAGGAAAATGTTGACTGTGCTTTATTGTCAATACTGAGCCCCAAATTATCTCATAAGTAGTACTTATTTTCCCTCCAATAATGGAATTGAGGCTTTAGTTGGCTTCAGTCAATTCTAAATTATTCCCTGGCTTACTGTGGTAATTTGTCTTTATATTAGGCCAGCTATTCAGTGTGACCAAGATTCTTCTCATTACATTCTTCTGTAGAAGTCAGCCAGTTTAGTTTCCTTAGTACTGTAACAAAACACTTGAGTGCTGTTGTCGTGGTTTTTCTCTGGGTCAGTTTGCTCTCACCCCCCACACAATTACTATAAGTTGAAAGAAGGTTTATGCAGACAAAAGAAACTTGATTTGGGAAAAATAATATGAACATTTATTACTAGCAAAATAAAACTAAAGAACTACATCTACAATAATTTTACTCAAGTAAAAGTACTATGTATTTACAGAAATACCTCTCCCCCCTTTTTATCATTCCAAGGAGGAGAAGCAATCTCTTTCACCATTCTCGGAGCTCTAGGTCTCTTCAATAACTCTGCAGCACTCTAAAGCTTTTCTTTGTTATCTCAGGATGACAACTTTGATTTGTTGTAGCTGGAACTCTTTCTCCATTCTCTCTCTCAGTGTTAGCCTCCAGGGCTGGGCCGACCCCCCTCCTGGGCTAAGACTGGAGCTTGGGGGTTACCCAGGCCCTGCAGGGTTTTCCATGGGCTTGAAAGAGGACACTTGCCTACCATGAATCGTCACCACAGAGTTACAGGGGATAATGGTTTTTGAGTCCACACCTGTTTCCTGTGGAGGTCCCCACAGGAGAACAGTCCTTGATAGACCTCTCCAGCATGGGTCTAACATGGATCCATCACTCGGATCCCAAGCTTACCCGAGCCGTTTTCACTCTGGCGTAAGCTTTGTCTTTCAAGGTCACAAATCTTGAGCAGCAACATGGATCTCACACACGGATCCCAACATCCCACCTGAGCCATTCTTGCTCCAGCGTAGGTTCTCTAAAGGGTCACAACTCTTCAACAGGACTCTGCCTCACTTCAGCTCTCATAAAGTCTCAGCTTCCTCATGCATCAACTTACTACAGTGTAAGCTCCTCCATGAGCAGCATGGGGGGTCTCCTCACCCCAACAATCTTCCAAAAGTAGCAGGGATTTATTTTTCAGTCTTTTCCCTGCTGAAGGGAGAAAGAGAGAGAGAGGGAAGAAGCGGCTCCCCCCCTTCGAACTTTTCATCTCTCTCCGGCTGCCAGCTTCGACCTTGGACACTTCGTTATCTCTCTGCTGGAATTTCTTCTGCAGCGGTTTTTCGTCCAAGCAGTCAGTCCTTTAAAGTTTTTTTTTTCTTTACCCTCTTGCATGAAAGAAGGGGAGCTTCAGTGCCACACCTGCCCCTGCCCCAGGGCCAGGGAAGGAAGGGGCCTGACCCCCACCTGGGGCTTGCTGCCACTTCTACATGGCTACCTAATTTCAACTGCTACTAATTTTAACTGTGCAACACCCTTCTCTTCCGTTTTCTTAAATATGTAATTAGTAAAGGCGTCACTAAGAGTTTTGATTGGCTTTTTCTCCGGAAATCCACTTGGACAAAACCATTCTCAGCCCCAGGGGCTGGCTGTTGGGCAAAACCACAACAGCTGTTTTTACTAGTGTGGATGTTTTATGACAACCAGAGCAATTTTCCAGAAAAAAAAATCCCGATTGTTTTGCTGTCTCAGTTTAAATGAGACAAGGCTCTTTTGCTGAGGATGAGTTATGAGAAAAGACCCAAACTCCTCCCTCTAAGCAATTATAAATCTGAGATTAAGAGGCTCCGATTGAGGGAAAACAAATTATGGAAAAGGAAAAAAAATAACAGCCCTTTATTAATAGGTATGTGTGTATTAGCAGAAACAATGAAAAGAAACAAGTAAAACAACCAA
>JAYRBT010000086.1:1121646-1132007 GCA_036023395.1 Myiotriccus ornatus
CACCTTCTCTTCCATTTTCTTAAATATATAATTGGCAGAGGCATTACTAAAACTTTTGATTGGCTTTTTCTCCAGAATTCCACCCGGAGAAAACCATTTTCAGCCCCAGGAGAATGCTGGTGGGCAAACCCATAACAGTTTCTTATGGGTATTTTTTTGTAATAGGGCTAAATGAAGTCTTGTCGGTTTTGTTAAAGTAGTACAGATAAGGGGTATCCAGTGGGTTATGAAATAGTGTGGGTGCATGTAAGCAGAGAGTGTCGAAGTGGTACACTGTGTTTTCCTTTTTTGTCATAGTGGCCTGTGCTGCTTCACATACAATGCTTTAATACTAGCACAAGTTTTAATTCTGTTGAATCTAATATTTTTATTTCAATTTTGGTATTTCTTTAAGTGAAAAAGTTATTTGGTAGTGAACACTGCTTTCTAACTTGGATTTGGTTACAAGCCATTACATGGCTAAAAAATTCTATCTCACTCTTGACCAAAAATTATTCTGCTTCTCCTTCAAATATTGTGTGTTCATGGGAGAAAAATGCAAGTTAATTGTGTTCTGCCCCTGCTACAGGTCTCAGCCCAGCTTTGTGGTCCTGTAAATAATTGGTTTCTGTTGTAAAGAAAGAAAAACCTTGGCCTTCTCTGAAACAAAATACTCTCATTTGTTAATCTGCTTGGGTCATATAATAACTAGAGTTCCTTTGAATTCTGCTACAGGAAGGGGAGTACGTCTCTATTACATTGGTGGAGAAGTTTTTGCTGAGTGCTTAAGTGATAGCGCAATTTTTGTTCAGAGCCCCAATTGTAATCAAAGATATGGCTGGCATCCTGCAACTGTGTGCAAAATTCCACCAGGTTAGTAGCCTACCAAAGGTCTCATGGGAAAATATTCAGTGAATGTATTCACTGGACATTTGTTTTCCTTTTCATAGTTTCTTCATAGTTTTGGGCTTCTGTGTGGTAAACACAAGTATTCGTTGATTGTACTTTTTGGACTTGTTTTTCTTTATAGGATGCAATCTAAAAATCTTTAATAACCAAGAATTTGCTGCTCTTCTGGCTCAATCTGTGAATCAGGGTTTTGAAGCAGTTTATCAGCTTACTAGAATGTGTACCATAAGAATGAGTTTTGTTAAAGGATGGGGAGCTGAATACAGGTAAGAAACTTTTGCTTTTAATTTTAGAGTTAATTTTTCTTCTTTCGCTAATGCACTATTTCTGTCTGGTTTGAAAGTTGTACCTACAGGCTTCTTACTGCTATTGTAGATATGCTGTCTGCAAGTTAAACCCATATTTTCCGTTTTCTTCCTCATCAGCTATGGAGCTTCTAAGTTATAAAGAGCAGAACCTGATTTTAGTATTGCAGTCAGCTGTTGACCAAGGAACGTTGCCAAAGTTCTGTATCCTCACTTGGTCCTGCTTGCTTGCTTGCTTATTATGGCAAAATCACTGACAACATCTAGAAGTTCCACATTTTGTGCTGTGAGATTATTCGCTGTTTGTTAGATGTACAGTCATTTTGGTCTCTGTCCTGTTCTGTGTGGAGTATAATGAGTTCATTAGGTTGTGGTGCGGGATGCAGTTGATAGTATCTGACAGAAAGAACTGGAGTCATTTGGATTGCATTCTGCAGAATGAAACAGCTGGAGAACATACATTTAAGGGATGGCAAATATTTTGGAAATTGTAATGGAAAAAACTTTGCAGGAGTAAGATGACTGTGTTTATGTAGTAAAACTGCTAAAAACAATTTTTTGAGTGGAAAAAATAGCCTTTTATCTGCTTTTTTAATAGATTCCTGTTGTGGTTTTGATTTGGGTTAATTTGGTTTTATTTTTTACATAATTATTATAAGTTGAGAGAAGGTTTATGTAGACAAAAGAGATATGATTGGGGAAAATAATAATAACATTTATTACTAGCAAAATAAAAACTAAAGAACTATATTTACAATAGTTTTAATTAGGTAAAAGTATTATATGTTTACAAAAATATTCCTCCTTTCTTTATATCAGTTTAAGGAGGAGAAGTAGTTTTATTTTCTATTTTTAGAGCTTTAGGTTTTTTCAATAACTCTGAAAGGAAGGAAAGAGCAGTCTTCCTCTTTGATTTTTTTTTTCTTTTTTGCTGTAGTTTTGGCTTTCAATACTTCGTTATCTCTTTGCCAAATTTTTTTTTTACATCATTTTTGTCTAAACTCTTCTCTAAAGTTTTTTTTCTCTACTCTCTTACAAGAGAAAAAAGAAACTTTAGTGCCACACCTGCCCCCGGCCCAGGGCCGGGAGAAAAGTTTGACTCTCCTTAAAACTTGCCACTGCTCTTACATAGTTACTGCTCCTAATTTTAACTGCACTACAAGCTTTTCTTCCATTTTCTTAATTATGTAATTATCAAAAGCGTTATTAAACTTTTGATTAGTCTTTTTCTCTGAAAATCTATCTAGACAAAACTATCTTCAACCCCAAAAACTATTTAGTGATCAAAACTACGACAATTCCAATTGTGTTCTATATTTAAACAAATCCCTTAAACCTCTCTAGAAATTGTCCACTGAAAGAATGAAGCTGACATATCAATACCCTATTGCAATACATAATGATTTTTTTAAAATCCATATAATTTCTGAAGTTGAATAATTGTGTGTAGGTTCCACTGTAAATCCTGGGGGGTTGTTTCTTTTATCTGCTCTTGAAATATATACATGTAAATAGCAGCATCAGTATGTGGGGGAGGCTTCTCAGCTAAATGAAGCCAATTTTGTAATTAGATGAAATGAGAAATTTAAGTAATGGAATAAATTGGTACCTCTCTGTTAGCAAGAGGTATGCAAGAAAAAATATGGCTCAAGTTTAAAGAATTATTGGATTTGGCTCACAAGAAATATGTATACAGATAATTAAATACAACATTCAAATCAGACCAGAAGAGAGGCTTAATCAGTCAGATTATATGGAGACAACTTGAAGTGAATGGAGTGTAAGTGCTAAATTAAAACAGTGGGGACCCTTTTGGTAAAGTTGCTTCTAAGGAGGGAGAATGTTGGTTGTTAGTAGTCTATAAACCTTTAGGAGATCATAGGATTGAAAAAGCTGCAGTCCAAACACTGCCAAAACAGCACAGAAACTGATTACTAGCATAATGCTGAACTAGTTTCTTTGCATCTCTGTTTAAGATAATCCTAATAAATTATTGATGCACAAAACTTGTAAGTTATGCTGCAGTTGTGATTAAAGCAAGAAGAGGTTGGTCCTGCAAACGCAACCTTGATTTTAAATGAATGTAGTCTAAATTGTCAAAATAGACCCGGAAACACTGTAAAATCCATAATTCTTGCTAAAATTTCTAT
This sequence comes from Myiotriccus ornatus, assembly GCA_036023395.1. Lineage (NCBI taxonomy): Eukaryota > Metazoa > Chordata > Aves > Passeriformes > Tyrannidae > Myiotriccus > Myiotriccus ornatus. The sequence continues at coordinate 1,124,990 of JAYRBT010000086.1, forward strand.
GCTTCATCATTCTGTCAGAAAGGTTTCTCATAGAACAGGCTTGGGCAAAACCAAAGCATTACTTACATTTTATGTGCATGTGTGTAAACGCACAGGTATGGCAAGGTGGTACATTTTATTTATTTACCAAGCTTATAAGCTTGGTAGACAAAATAGTTTACAGCTTTTTGCTCAACACATTGGCTTGGATTGAGGTAGAAGTTCAGATCAGAAGTCAAGTGTTCACATTATTGCAGGAACTACCCAGGTCTAGGATCATCTTCTGAAGAGAGTTCAGTAGAGGTAATTACAGCAAACAGTGATATGTGAACTGGAAATCTGCGGGTAGAAGAGGCTGAGTTTTAGCTTTGAAACAGCCGTTAGTGACTGTCACTATATTAACTTCTGCCAGTGGTAGTGCAAAGCCAGGGTGGTTGAACAGAACCAGTTATAAAATTTTGAGGAAATGTGTTGTGGAACACGTTGTAGGAGAGTTAACAGTGTTGAAATTAATGAACTGAAAGGATTCTAGACTAAATGGAATTATATTTCCTTTGGTTTAGATTGTTCTTCTATTGGACCACTTTGTTTCGGCATAGGCATTTGGGTCTAAGATAACAGTGTTTTTTAGAGTGCTAAGAGTGCGCAGACCCCAGCTGCTTGCTTCTCCTAGAAAATGTGAAACCACAGACAACTTTAATCTTCTCACTGGCTTGATCTTTCTGCCTTTTCAGTTCCCCTTTTATATAAACAGATTTCCTTAAAGCGAAGGCTTGTAGTGCCAACAGTAAAAATGAAGGGGCTGGGTGTGTCTGACTAATCTGCTGCCTTTGAATCTTAATGCCATCATGCTTTGGCTTTGGGATAGCTAGAATTAATAGGAAAAACAGGCTTAACAACAGCAGTCTTGCCAGTCTAGTCTGGAAAAACTCCCATGCCTGGAGTGGATACAGTGAAATAACAGAATTTCTCAGGCAGAGTATGTCCAATACAGATTTTTTTACTTTGGAGATGAGAAGAAAAGTTTTTGAATAACAGGTCTCTGAAACAAGGATATATAGGAGAGTGAATGAAGCATTTTTGATTATCAGCCCTTCAGCTTTAGTGAGACTTGCTATATGGTGTTTAATTAAGGGCTTCTATTGTGAAAAATTATAGGCAAATTTATATAGAAGACAAAGGAAACAAAATTTTTACTTCAGTTGTTTGTGTAAGGATGTTACAGTATAAAAAGACATGTATAAGTGTAAGATTACAGAAAATCGGAGATAAAGTTTGGTGTTCCAAACAGCATTGTGCTGTTTGGCCATGCTGATAGTGCAGAGTCAAGGGTTTCTATTCTGTATTTCTCAGTAGTTGTCTACAAAATTCAAACCCATTTATGCATGCAGACTCTTTGAAGGTTGCAATGCAGCTGCACACAGCTATCTGTGACGGGAACACCACATTGGTTGGACAATCTTTTGAATTTCTTTTTAGAAGTAAGGCTCTTGGTGTGGTACTTGAAGCAAAGGCTGCAGTTCTTATTCTTCAGAGCAGAATATTCTCAACATATTATGGACAAGCATGTAATTATTGATGTGTTTTACAGATGTGGAGTGTTTTGGAGATTTTGGGTTTTTTTTTTTCTTCAAAGACTGTCTGAAAAAAGTTTAGTAACAGTTATGGTAATGGTTGTGGATTTTTATCTTTCTGTGTACGAGATATAGATGGAAACAGATTTGATCGTATGATGAAGAACTTTATGGGAGCTAAAGCTGCTTTCTGACTTCCCTATTCTTTATTTTCTAGGCGGCAAACAGTAACAAGCACTCCTTGCTGGATTGAACTTCATCTGAATGGACCTCTACAATGGTTGGACAAAGTATTAACTCAGATGGGCTCCCCTTCAGTACGCTGCTCCAGCATGTCGTAAAACTCCTTCCTCTGTTACCAGTGGGCTAAATATCGAGTCCAATCAACAGACTTAATATAACAGTTCATCTGTCATAGTACTTGTGTGTGGTCCCCATGAACTGTTTACCATCCAAAAATGTTTTGTAAAAAGAAAAACAGCACTTCAGGTCTCATCATTTGAAGCACTTTGTGGATTCTGTTTCCTGTACTCTGATACTAGATGAAAATTTAGTGTATAGAAATGCCTTCTTCAGAAAGAAGATGGAACTGTTCTCAAGACTCTTAATGGTGTTTTTATTGGATATATAATTGAGTGTCCTAATAGTTTATCAATAACATGAATAACTAAGTAAATGTACAGGTAATGTATCATGATCTCAAATATCACAGTATTGTGCTGTTCTACATTTTAGTTCCCATAAATAGTTGTTTGGATTTTTTTGATTGGGGCAAATCTCTTATAAAATTCCAAGACTCTACTCCCTTATTCTTTTATATTTTTTATATAAGCAGGTTTTCGAGTTGTCCTAAACATTAAAAGCAGACTTTCTTTGTAGAAAAGCTCAACTTTTTACTACCTTCTTAAAGAAAAAAGAGAATCCCTCAATTGGAAGGGAAAGAAATGTCTTTAAGATTTCACAGATGAATCTCAAGACACTTTATATACCTAATGGGGCCTAAAATCAATTAATATTATAAATTCCAAGTATCCATCACACTAGGAATATACTTTTCCCTACCCAAGTTGATGCATCTGGTGCCAGAAGTATTGTTGGCAGTTGTGTAATTTGGGACTTTTTTTGTACCTTGAATCATCAAAGTCAGTGTTTTTTCTTATGGAATGAGAATTTACTGTAACATTGGATGCTGGAGTAAGTACACAAGGTTATTGGCTTACCCCTTATATCTGTATTTTTTCATTGAACAGATGTCACTAAAAATCATTAGGTTGGAGCCAAATACCTTGGAAAATCCTTTCCCAAGGTAAACTACTCTTTTGTATAGGTTTTAAATAGATGCAGCTTCTTAACATATTTCAGTAACGGAATTTAAATTTTTGATCTGCGTGGCTTTGTATAGCTTACTTGCATACCAGATCATACACATTCATTATGTCATAATGGGTCTTGTTATTAAAAGTAGTTGCTTCTGCAAAACCTTTAGGATAGTGATTGCTGAGGTATGACTGGCGAAGGAGGACTTCTAGGCTCTTCGTGACAGTGCATGTTATGGTGAACTCTTGGACACTACAACTCCACCATATTGAAAATATTCTGAAATATATTCTACAAATAAGCCTGGGTTGGGGATGGATTGGGAAACTCTATAGAAGGATTATTCTGACTTGAAAAATATGCATCTTACTAACGAGCTTGTGATCTAGCTGTCATTCTTTTGTTATTGTGGCAGCAGCAGGATTGCCTTTGTCTATTTTCCCATTGTTTAATCCATTATACTAGTACTGTACTTTGTAAGTACAGCTAGTGATAGCTTTGAGAACAAAAATATGACCAGTGTTACAACTTTTAATCTGTTGACTGAATTGATAATCGTGATGGATATTTTTGTCATAATGACTAAGACATAGAAGCAATACCAAAAATCAAGCCTTGAAAATGTGTCAGACACCTTTCAAAAATTGGCAAAGCAGTTACCAGTTTATGCTAGTTTTACCACTAGACTAATGTATTGGTAGAACTTGTGAACCTAAGAAATAAGCTTCATGCGTGTTGCATTTGCCTAATATGTGAATACACTAATAAAACTTTTAATTCTCATGATGGTTGTTTTTTTTTATTAATTGCTGTCTATATTTTCTGTTGAAGGTTAGGAGTCATTCTAACCCACCCAAATAAATGGCACAAGTGTCCTGCATGTTGTGGATGGAAAGGTATAGTTAAGATGTTAAAATCACTTCTCATACAGCTGTTGTGGAGGTTCTGGATCTGTATGTGTTTAGTGATACAGACTTTTACTCCAGATCAAGTTTATTAAAGCAGTTGCTTTTTCCTACCACAATCAAATTGCATCCTACTAGCTCAGATGTTTACTTTCACCTCTGAAACAGATGAGTGACTTCTCTGAGTGAAAGACTCCCATTGAATTTATGAGCAGGTTACAACTTGAACCAGTTGGGTGACCTAATTCTGTAGTCCCCTTACCATGGAGTTCTGTATGTGTTCTTTCAGTTATGACAATATATTTGCTTTGCCTTGAACACTGTAATTAATAACCTTGACTGTACCCCTTTTTTGGTGTGCACTTCCAAGGAGTGTACAAGGACACTGCAGACGTTATCTGTGGACCTGTGGTGCTGCCTGCGTGCAAGGCCATCTCAGTCTGTGTAGAAGTCACTTTTTTTAAACTTCTGTTAGTACCACTAAAATATTGTCTCCTGGAATTGCTGTTTCAGCCACAGCACTAGGGAATTTATCTGCATTTGAAACAATTGCTTGCCTATATTTCATTTAAATGCCTTTGTCAGTTCTTGAGTGACCTTAACCTACTCTTGTTTCTTAATCCAGTGCTTTTCTGACTTATCCCACTGCTGTTCTGCTTTTCAAAATATGACCAGTGCCTGCTCAAGCATCTTAATGTGGAATGTCTGTGGTACGTGAGGAATGCGACTTCATCCCTCTTCTCTTCTGCCAAAGTACTGATGTCCAAAGTACAAACGAAAAGTGAATTTTTTTTCAATGAGGCTGTTTTGTAAAATAAAACACTTACCAAGCAGGGAGTACTTAAGTGGAGATGCTTTAACTATGGGTAGCCAGCTGCTTATCTATATCCTGAAGCAGGAAAAACTTTTTATGCAACTGGTGCCTTAAGTTTGGACTATGATTCTGTGAGCCTGGGTTCTGATCTCTCTCTCATCACTAGCCCTGTCTGAGCTTGATTTTCATAGTATTGCCAAAGCCAAGTAATCAAAAACCAGATAGCTGATGTAAACACCCAGGCATAAAAATTATTTTTGAGTTGCCTTTTGGCAACTTGGGTGTGCTGAGCTGAGATTTCAGAACCCTTTCCCCTCCAAATTAAAACCTGATTTCATTTTGACATTGCTCCAGGGTTGAGACTTTGAGAACAGTGTCTGGACTCTTGTGGCTTTAAATTGTGAGAACTGATAGCAGAGCATCTTCTCTGTGTATTTCCCTCTTCCTTTAGTGCATGTTTCCTATCTAGGTGGTTGTTATGGTTTAGCTAAATGAAGAAGATTTTCTTGTTGAATTTTTTCATTTCATCAGTGGGGTTTTGGAGGGTGCAGGGGACACCTCTCCTCTCTTCCCCTGTGTGGGGAGCGGAGTGGGGAAGGGAGGGGGTCCCCACGAGAAGTGCCGTGAGAACTTAGGAAGAATAAAAATTGCTGGAGCGATCGAAACTGTCTCTCTCTGGCTTCTGGGGCTGTAGTTTGGAGGAAGTCACTGGTTGCTCACCGCCCGGACCTGCCTCTCTGCCAGGGTCCCCCATGCCCCATGCCTCCTGCCTCACTGCTGGCTCCCATGTGGACCTGCCTTGCTGCTGGCCCCCTGTGCGCCATCTGCCTCGCTGCTGGCCCACATCCCAGACTTGCCCTGCATCCCAGCTCTGCAGTTCATATGCCAAGTGGGGGTTCTCCCATTTGTCACCACTGCCACCAGCACCTCTGCCCAAAAGCCATTGCTTCCTGCCAGTTGGAGCCCTGCCGCTATCGCATTGGAGTAACTGCCACTCGTAGTTGCCATCGCTGCCTGCTGCCATTGCCCACCACTGCTGCTTGCCCCACACCACCAGCACCACTCCCCATACTAGTACTTCCTCCCCCAGCCTTGCTCTGCTTGTGACCTCTGTCAGGTTTGCGTTGTCATCTCAGTAGCATAGACTGAAAGAGTGGGTTTAGATGACATTTTCTGTTACTGTTTGGGTTTTGTTCTCCTTTTTTTTTTTTTTTTAGTAAAACTGTTACTGATTTTCATACTTCACTTGGACATCTCGTAATTTTAGGGGTGGGGTGTTCTATTCCATTGGAGGCCCCACCTCCTTGGACATATTGTCAGTAAACCAAGACAATAAATTGGCGTTTCCCAATGTGAGGCATTGAGAGTAAAAGTGGAAAAAGAAGAACAGTTTTGAATAATCCATTTGTGTATTGGATACAGAACCCCTAAGGCATCATGTTGTTTGATTTATTCCTGTTTATTTGGCATGTATTCCTTCATACGTGTTTCCCATTCATAAGTGTTAATCTCAAAATAGGTTCTAAAACCAAGTTAGCTGTGGCTATTTTTCAGTTCATAACTTGGATCTGTGGGGTGGTAAATTCAATGCCTATAAGTCTCCTTTGGAATGTGTTTTCAGGGTTGTTTTCCTACCCTAACCTAAGCTGTTATCCTTGGGGGTTTAGTGATAATGGCACCCAATATGGGGGAGAACTGCAGGGGAGTGTTTTTTCCCAATCCTTCACCCATTTCTCCTTCAGGTCCATCACAACAGTTTTTGAAGAGTTTAAATGCCCTCTAGATGTTAGACAAACCTTACTCTGTGGTATGTTTGACAGTTTGCATTATTATGCTCTATCTTATGTATGAAGTTAGGACCAAGACCTATCGGGAATGTGTCCAGAAGCCCACCCTAGGAGTGAATAGTTTCAAGTGGCATGAGTTGTGGGAGGACATGGGTAGGTTCTTGGAGAATGTTTCTGCTCCAATGACCTGAAAGTTCACCCTTGAACAACTGCAGGACTCTGTCAAGGTGATGAGATCGGTGAGGGAAAAGTGCCATGGTAGATCTATGGAGGGGCAGCTTGTGGTTGCGTGTGGAGCCCTGGCTGCTGCCTACCAAAAGCTGCTCGACAACCGAAGAAACCCATTCTGACCTTGTTGATTCGAGTCTGAGATCTTAGGGGCAAAGGTGCGCTGCTTTACAGTAGCAAAGCAAGATATTTAGGAGGCCTTTCTCAGGATGCGGGTCTTGACCAGGGGTTCATAAGGGAGTTAGAACACCTTCATCTCTGGACATGGCTGTTAGACACCAGATCAGTAATTATTGGGTTGGAACCACCTTGGGGGGATATGTGTGTGGGGGGGGGGTGTTGGACTTGTTAAAGTAACCATGCTTCCAAGATGGTGTTTGTGACCTTTTGTGTAACCCTTCTTCTCCCCAAAAT
>JAYRBT010000086.1:1147476-1160551 GCA_036023395.1 Myiotriccus ornatus
AATGGTGGGTTATTTATGTTACTAACAAACCAATGGTGCTTATACGTGTCACCTAAAACTGTATAAAATAGCTGCACAGCTGTAATAAAGGGTCCCAGGTCCTGGTATCCAAAAGCCGTGTCGCTTCCACCTCTACCGCAACAGATACCTGCTAGACAGGGAACACTGTCGCACAGATCTCCTCGCATAGATAATATTGTTGCATCACATTCAAAGAAGTCTTAAAAAAAAAGTATTTAAGTAACCTGAGCCAAAATTTCCCTCCATTTATAATTGGAAGATAAATTATATCTCTGTTTATAGGCACATAGGCAAGAGGTGACCACTGTGCTGCTCTGTGGTGCAAGAGATTTTAAATTAAGTCACAGGATGGATTGTGGTAGTGCATATTGCCCCCCCACACACACCCCCCCAGGCCACAGTATGATCTCAGAAATGCTTGTTAGGCCTTGGCCTTGACAAATAGCACCTGGGCCAAACTGCTCTTGAGCTTATCAGAAACATTCTCTGCTCTGAGGAACTAACAGGTGTCTAATGAGCTCCTGTTTTTAGTGAACAGCTTTGGAAGCTTATTTTTCTTGTCTGATTAGCAACCCAAGGGGAATAACATTTTAGTTATCAAACTTTCAAAGAAAGTTACCAACACGAATTGGGGCCAGGATGGACTACAGACCACTCACTTGCGGCCCTATAAACAGCAGTCCAAAGTGAGACCCTTTGAGCTCTCCTGGACTGCAGCAGCTGCGACCAGCAAACTCCCTCTCAGTGGGGCGTCTCAGAGCCAGCGAACTCTCGTTTGCTGCACTCAGAGGACTGCTGACAAGGGAGCCTAGGCTGATACCCCTGACTCCTTGAGGCTCAACCCTTTGCCTGTTGAGAAGATGCAAAGGCATCCATCGTGAGTATTTCACTGAATTTGAGGGGAATTCTTCACTGGTATTATACCGTGTACACAGGCTCTTTATGTCTGTGTGCATGCAAGTGTGACTATGCTATAGAAAATGTACTGGGAATGTTGCTGTCCTAGACATTTAAGTATGTTAGATTCATAAGGAAGTTAGGCCTGTGAGTTACTGTTGTGCTGTAGTAAATTCTATATGAATAGTCTGTTAAATTATTTAACTTAAGCTATTGATTAAGTACTGTCAAATGCTGTTAAAAACCTTCAGGCCTAAACTGTTGGTCAAGTCCGGGGCTCAGTTCAGCAAGGGGATCTCCTCTAAACCTTGTGACTCAACAGGAGGGTCTTACTTATTCCTTTTTATCCTTACCAGTTCCTACCCTTATCCTTTTTTTCCCTCCCCCCCACTTCCCCCACCTACACAAGGATAGTTTTTTGGGTTCATTTCGGTTTGGATTGATTGAGATTTTTGTTTTCCTTTTCCTCTGTGTGCTTTAACCATCTAGTAAGTAGTAGAGTGAACCTTCCCAAAAAACTTTGTCCTGCTTCCACTTTTATATTAAACCTGCTTTTCCCAATACCTTTTTCCAGTGATTCTTTAAGCGACCTTAAAACACTCATTTGTGACACCCCAAATGTTTTTGAGGTGGACCCGACAGTAGCTGGACTGCTGAGGCTTTTGTGCTTCCCAGTGTGATACAGGGGATGTTTGGCCCCTTCTGAAGAAACTTTTGCTATCAAGCAAGAAAAAAAAGTAGCTTTTACTCTTCTGATTCTCTCCCTGATCCTGCTGGTGGGGGAGTGAGCAAGTGGCTGTGTGGTACTTGGTTGCTGGTTGTGGTTAAACCACGACACCAACCCAGTGTAATTTCATTGTGGAAAGTATAGATCTCTGCATGAGGAGAGAGCAATGGCTGTTGTGTACCTTGACTTTAGGAAGGCTTTTGATATTGTCTCCCATAGCATCCTTGTATCCATGTTGGGATGTTATGGTCTAGATGAATGGACTACTAAATGGATGAAAAATTGAGTGGATGATCAGGTTCAAAGGGTCATACTCTACCTGGAGGCCAATTATAGGTGGAATACTTGCAGGAGTCTATCCTAGGACCTGGCTTGTGCAAGGCCTTTATCAGTGATCTGGTGGAGGTGACAGAATGCACCTCATCAAATTTGTAGATGACACCAAACTCAGGGGTTGCAGTAGATGTGCTCAAGGGTAGGGCTGCCATTCAGGGAGACCTAGACAGACTAGAGGAATGGCCTATCAGGAACCTTATTAAATTTAACAAGGACAGCTGCCAAGTCCTGCACCTGAGAAGGAAGAGTCAGTCCCTTGCAATGATACAGACTGGGGACTGAGTGACTGGGCAGCAGCTCTGTTGAAGAGGATCTGGAGGACAGTAAGTTACAAATGGGTCAGCAGTATGCCCAGGCTAACAGTATTCTGGTCTGTATCAAGAAGAGCGTAACCTACTGGACTGAGGGAAGTGATTATCCCCCTCTACTCATCACTTGCTAGACTGCATCCAGTTTTGCCTCTTCTCTCAGCCACCACCCCCCCCCTCCCCAGCAAATTCAGTGACCTTTCCCAAGTTGGTCAGGGAGGTGGCGCATGGAGCACTTGCCGTATAAGTTGCTGCTAATGGAATTAAGCTTATCACTTAGTGTGACTGACCATGTTTTGTTCTCATCACTGCCCCCCCTTATCATGTCAGTCAAGTTTGTGTTTCTGTATGTTCTTGTCTTGTTATTCCTTTTTGCATTGAAAAGGTCCTTGACCAGATACCCCTAATAGAGCAGATGCTTTCTCCTTCCATATACCCTTAGTTTCTATGCATTTCCTTAAAAAATATAAAAAACAACACAAACTTTTCAGCACAATGCAACAACATTCCCCTCCTGTTCCCCAGTAATTTAAAAGTCAGGAAATACCAAATGCTGAAGCCAACAGGTTAGCATTTTGCTATTTATTTCCTTCTGCCAGACTCTGAAAAATTCCTTTGTATAAATTAAACAATGAAAAAAAAGTTATTTTAAATTCTACATCATTGCAGTCAACATAACAACGCAATTAAAATGTGTGTCCACAATATCTCAGGTGTACATTTTTAGGAAAATGAAAAAAAACCCACTTTCTAGGCTTGTTAAAAGAATAATGCATTGCAATAATTACATATTATTTGAAAAAATATAGTGATAAATTTCACGATTGTTTCTTTTTTTTGTTTAATTTTTGGTAGCTATTACAAACACTCAGTCCAGGTATGAAGCTCTTTAAAGACATTTGAAATTAGTCTAATTAAGAAACAAATACAGGCACAAAATTTATACTTTCCCCTCCACTGTGTTTTCTACATGATGCTCCCTCCCTCCTCCAAGAAAAGCAACCATCCCCAAACAAAATAAAAAAATCCTGCAAACCCACAACTGGCAAATCTTTAAAAGCAAAGCACTATGCTTCTCAAGTAGCACTAATTCAACAAATGCAATTTTTGCCATCAATTTAATTTGAAGCTGTCTAGGACAATGTTTCCTCAACAGATTCTTTATCTCCCCTCCCCAAACAAACAAACAAACAAACAAAAAGCAAGACAAAGACACATGCATTTCTATAACTAGGTTTTAGTCAATTTTTTCTGACTTTTTTGAATTAAATCCTCTGTTCAAAATCAGAAAATACCATGGGTATCAGATCCTGTATTCCTTATTCAGTCAAAATTGCTGTTGTGATGAGTAGGATTTGCACCAAAGAAAAAGTGCAGGATCAACCACAAGGTATGTAGATCTCTATTCATTCTATTCTGTTCCCCTCATCCTAAAAGCTAAGGAGAAGGGGGAAAATTAGCAACTCCCATCAGCTCTCCAGACTTAATGTAGTAACTATTTCACTTCTGCTTGCAAAAAGATACAAGAACTGACATCATTCTCTCCCACTATACCAAAACAAAAAAAGCACACCCACCCACCCCACAGACTGGGGCAGGAGGGGAGGAAGAAATGATGAAACCAATCTTGAAAGAAAGTACTGGTGTGAGACCAATAGATGCTCATTTGAAAATTGACAGAATAATTATGAGGACTGGTGTGTTTGGCCCATAAGCTGCATAGCTGTGCTGTTAGTTTTTGGTTCTTAGTTAAAAACCCCACAACTTATTTTTTTTTAAATGCTAAACACAGAAATAAAAATTTTTATCGTCACAGGAACTCTTTTCCCTGTCCTGTTCCCCTCTGGAAAAAAAATAGCACCACCACTAATTTTACATGAGAAAGTTAATTATGTCATTTTTGCAACATTTCAGGCTGATAGGAAATAAACATATGGCAAACAAAACCACACAATCAGTCACATGAAATCCATCAAATACTAAAATTATAGCTGAATACTAACAAACAGCTTACCTGGAATAAAGGATGGCAATTCCCAAAGTATTATCTAGAAATTAAAGATTCTTTCTTTTTATTTTTTTTTATTTACTAAAATAATTTTTAAAAATCACAGCATTTTAAGAAATTAAATCCACAGTGGGATTTGAAGTACTATTTGTTTTCCGTTCTTTAAAACTTTTGTTTCTTCCTCCTTTCACCACCTTGCTTAGCAGTCTCTCTACTTCAATTATAATGAAAAGAGGCAGTACTAACAAATGCAGATGTCCCTTTGTTAATTTTGAGGTATTAGGAAACGTGTGGCTGTTTTAAGCAAAGCAGTTTCTGTCTTGTTTTTGTTTTCTAAAGCAGTTGCATTCAGTCTGGAAAATCATAATGGATTGAAATTTTAAAAAATGCAGCAAAAGTTGCATGTTGAAAAGTTATATCACCTCCAAACCATGTTCATTATGCTTCTGTTTGCAAACAATTCAAGTCTCTGCTACAAAGCACATTGTGTAACGTAGAGACACAAGGAGTTGTTTCATTAATCCAATATGAATGTAATTTCCCATTGTTTAGATCCAGAAGATGCAGTAATATAATGGAACCACTTATTCCAACATTTAAATAGCTTTAATATACATACACTCACATAGGTACCAGTGTTTTGAAAATAGATCATTCATTCCTAAAAGCAGCTTTGTTTCTTCCTTCTGCCCACCCCACCGGCCCATCCCTTTCCATTCACCACAGTTCAAGTCAGTTGATTAAAATCACTCCCAATTTCTATTCATTTTTGGCCTCTGAGGTCTCTTGGTGAGATTTGTCAGCAACTACAACACTAACTTTAGTTTCACTGTTGTGGGTCAAGTCCACCAACATTTGCTCAGTGTTTTCCTTTTCTTCTACTGTCAGTGTATTAACAGTCTTTTCTGTGTTCTCCTTCAGTTTGCTGTCCTCTCTGGTCCCTTGCTTACTTTCATTCAGAGCCCTGAAAATTCAAGCAGCAGAAAATGGAAACATTTACAATCCAAACATGCTTTGGATACAAGGAAATAGGGAGAGTACTTCTCCCAAACAGTTGACAAACCAATACATTTTATCAAAACTTGCAACATTTCAAGTACTTTTATTTAAATAGACCAAAAAAAATACTACTTTCTCTTACCCTTTATCCCTCCACAGCCTAGCTACAATATTACATTCAGATGTCTTCCACATGCCAGTAATTGTGGCTGAGAATTATTCAATCCTCTTTGAAGAAACTCTATTCAGCAAAGACATTTGTTCTATTGAACAGATCTTTGTCAAGAGAAGGAAAATTAATGTTCCAGAGCTGCCTATTATTTCACAGTATGGACTGATATTTATGAGCCAACCATGTCCTGGGCTGCAACAAAAGCAGCATGACCAGCAGGTCGAGGGAGGTGATTCTGCCCCTCTGCCCCACTCAGGTGAGACCCCACCTGCAGTGCTGCCTCCAGCTCTGGGGTCCCAGCATGGGAAGGACATGGAGCTGTTGGAGTGAGTCCAGACAAGGCCACAAAGATGCTCTGAGGACTGGAGCCCCTCTGCTCTGCAGCCAGGCTGGGAGAGCTGGGGGTGTTCACCTGGAGAAAAGAAGGCTCTGGGGAGACCTTAGAGCACCTTTCAGTGCCTAAAGGGGCTCCAGGAGAGCTGGAGAGGAACATTTTACAAGGGCACGGAGTGACAGGACAAGGGGGAATGGCTTTAAACTGAAAGAAGGTAGATTTAGATTAGATAACAGGAAGAAACTCTTCCCAAATCATTCTACGATTCTATGAAAGGAAAAGATATTTGCTATTAACTTTGCCATGTGCTTTTGGGGAGAAAGCAGACTTATTGAGATTTTCCTTTACTCGAAGCCCTTAACACTTCTCTGTACATAATTCTTTGCACTGGAACTCCAAGTTTAGTTGCAAGCACGCTAAAGAGAAATAATAAGGAAGAGAAAAAGCCAAAATAAATCCAGATTTCCATATACTTTGCTGCCATTTCCATGTTGCTCTACTGGCAAGCAAACATCAGCAATAGATTCAAGTAATCTTAATTTTGAACCAACAAACTGAACTGGTATTCACCTTGAAATGAAGTTTAAGCTTTAGGATCATAGTAAAGAACATTTATGTGCTACATTTGGATTTGATAACACCAGATTTTAACTCCCAAACAGAGGGAATTTCTGGAACAATCTGTATTCCAAAAACCCTTGGCCATCTGCAGATAAAAGTTTCTTTCAGTTTGAGGTCTGATCTAGACTTGAAACTGGAATGGTATTTGGACATATGGAGATATTCAGGTACAGGTTTAAAAACAAGTTACCTTGGATTTCTGGGTTCCTGGGTCAAACAGGATGGACAGAAGCATCTAGTTGAGTAATTACATCTCATAATTGCATCCAACAGTGTTTGTGTTAGACAGAACTCTTCCCTTGTTAGAATAATCTGTCATATCCCTGTGTTTGCTTTCATTACATTTTTTTGGGGGGAAGAGAGGAATGAGTGCCGAGATGCACAAAAATCAACTGTTACATTTGGCTGTTATGCAAAGGAGTCTGCAAACCAACTTACATGCCATGCCTCAGCACATGTCGTTCCCACTCAGAGCCCTCTGTAAATGATCGGCCACAGAACTCACATGGAAGGCGCTTCTCTAGAGCTCCACCGTCAGCATACATCACGGACTCTGGGAGAGAACAAAATTATCTGCACATTGATGAGCATCAGGGCAAGAAGGGACCTTTATAATGATCTTCCCTGCTGCCCTTCAGGGGAGGAAAAAATATCCTGAAGCACCAAAAGATTTTCCTTTAAAAAAGTAGATATTTCTGAAATTGTCCTCCCTATCCTAAAAAGGCAAGGTGTGAAAACTCTGTAACCACCACTATGAGAAAAGTTCAATTAAGTACAATATGGAAATGGGGGTCGGGGTGGGGAATGGACTTTCAAAATAATTGAGTGCTTCCAGCTTAGTGTGGGGACCAGTTAAGCCAGCAGCACCTACATTCAGTTAATTAGGATCAGAAAGGAGTGTTTTGGCCTTGACTGGTGTTTTTGATAGAGTGCTGTGTTCTCAAAGCACTTAATGGTCTGCATGGTCTGCATGCTTTTCCCGTGGCTGAAAACAGTCAAACATGATACGAGTGTGAATGTGTGGGATCAAGGCACTGGTTTAGGATGATCCTGGGAATTCCAGTTAACTAAAAGACAAACACCAGGTGCTGTTTACAAAGGAACCCTAATAAAAGGGGAATGCCAGAAAGATCAGCGGACAAATCCTGAAATCAAACTCTGTGTGGTGGCAACCTCATTTCTTTCAGCACCCATACTTAGACACCCACATGAACAACCAAGGTTTCGTATTAATACTGAAAAGTGAACTGAGGTTCTCCAGAGTGACCAGGATTTCAAGCTACAGAGCCATCCTGAAAAGTCAGAACACACACTGCAGCTGAAAAATCCCATCGTCCATCTGTTATATCTATTTGCAGAGATGTTTTAATGTTCCCTGCATTTGAACAATTGAAGAGACTGTGGGGTTTTACGTCAAAACCAGCACTGAGAGTTTAGTGTGGAAATAGCTTCAAAGCAAAACCAAAGGAGAACACTTGAGTCAATATGTAATTTTCAAATCAGTGGAGCAAATCTTAGGAAATGGAGACTTGGTGTACTTGGCATCTGATACTCATAAGAAATTGTCATCCCTTCAATATGAATTCTCTGAATTCTCATGAATAAGAGAATATGACTGAAAGGACAGTGTCTTAACTGCACAGGTGATTCATCTGATCCTAATAATTAATACAAATCATTTAGGGTCTCATTTGCAAAAGTGTCAAGCACCTAGCTTTACATTCAAAGTCACTGGCAGCTGAGGGGACAGCATTTCTGAAAGCTAATCCCCATGTGAAACGAGTCAGCTTTAAAAAAAAGATGAAACGTTTTCTAATAAATTAAGGCTTTAAAAATAATTGCATGGACCATAGACAACCCTACCAGAGGGGATGAGAGAGTGGATCTGATTGTCACCAACGTCAGTGAGCTAATCGGAGACATCAAGATTGGAGGTAGCCTGGGCTGCAGTGATCGTGCGTTGGTGGAGTTCACAGTACTGAGGGATATGGGTGAGGTGAAGAGTAAAGTCAGGACCCTGGACTTTAGAAAAGCAAACTTCCAGCTCTTGAGGGAGATAGTAGGATCCCCTGGGAGACTGCCCTTGGGGACAAGGGAACAGAACAGAACTGGCATGAAGTCTTCTACATAGCACAAGAGCTAGTGATCCCCGGGAGCAAGAAATCAGGCAAGGAAGGCAAGAGACTGGCATGGCTGAGTAGGGACCTGCCGGTCAAACTAAAGAGAAAGGAGCAAATGCACAGGCAGTGGAAGCAGGGACAGGTGACCTGGGAAGAGTATAGAGGCGAAGTACAGTTGTTGTGGGAAGAAGACTGGGGTTAAAATTAAAGAAAAGTGGAAAGTCATCGACACAGTTATAACAGTACGGAAATTATAGGGGGAAATGCAGTTGCTACTCCCTGAATGGAACGCGGTCAGCGTACCTGACCTCCCACACACAATCTAAGGGGGACTAAACGGAGGGTGGAGCGGAGTGAAGACCCTGCAGCCAGACTCTGTCAAAACCCTTGCAGAGGAGGGAACTCAGTGGTACTTTTTAGCTGATAATCTGCACAGCAGCTGAAAACCAAGGGAGATAAAGGTAGACGTCTTGCTGGTGAATCAGCAACTGTGGTGAAATCCCTCTCCTTGGACTGACATGTCCCCAGCCCAAGGTTATCTCAGGTACTATACTGAGATATCTGCCCCCAGGGTATGACCACTCCTCACTAAGATGTATGACTAAAGTCACTCAAGCTTCACCTAAACATAAATAAATAGCATAAAAGTGAATTAAGAACAGAGACAAGTCGGGGAAGACTCCATCGTAACTTCAGCTGACGGGCCGAACCCGCCTCTCCCCCGTATGGGCCTACTGGGTAAGAACCGTATTCTGTGCACGCTGAATGATTCGCTTGAGCCAGCTTTCCTTGGGAATTAGAGCTCGTTAGTATGTTTCTTTGAATATATTTTTGCAGTCAGATACTGTCACCGGCAACCCTTGAACCTTAACCTGTCACAATTTCATTAATAAAGAGTGTTCTTCAGTAAAGTGTTAATGTGAGTCTTTCAAGGGTGCTAGCAGTCACCGGCAGTGGGTAGCATACTCAAATAAAGGTGTGGAGACCCAGGAGGGGGTCTTTCTGTTGGCACGTGCCCCTGAACAAGTCAGTTGAACAGCCCTCCGACCTAGTGAACTGTTCAGGGAAGGGTCCCCGTAACGGGATGCTGACAGACTGGTCAGGCACAAGGATCTTGGCTTTCCTGGGGTGCCGACAGACAACTCAAACACTAAGGGTTGAGGAAATCTCCCCTTTTCACATGACAGTTGTGAAGAGATGGGATCAGGAAGGTCAAGATGAAGCTGGAACTGAACTTGGCAAGGGATGCAAAGAATAACGGAAAGGGCTTCTACAGGTGTGTTAACCAGAAAAGGAAAGTGAAAGAAGGTGTACCCCCACTGATAAACATTGCTGGTAAACTGGTAACTACGGACAAGGAGAAGGCTGAGGTACTTAACTTTTTTGCCACAGTCTTCAATGGCAACCTCTCTTCCCACCCCTCTTGAGTGGATGGACTGCAAGATGGGAACTGGGGAGCAGACTGCTTCCCACTCTAAGTGAAGATCAGGTTCATGACCACCTGAGGAAGCTGAATGTGCACAAGTCTACGGGACCTGATGAGATGCATCCCAGAGTCCTGAGGGAATTTGGCTGAGGCAGTCACTCTCCATGATATTTGAAAAGTCCTGGCAGTCAGATCAAATCCCAGGTGACTCGAAAAAGGGAAACATTGTCCCCATCTTTAAAAAGGATAGAAAGGAGGACCCTGGGAACTAGTGACCTGTCAGCCTCACCTCTGTGCCTTGGGAAGATCCATGGAACAGATCCTCCTAGAAGCTATGCTAAGGCACATGGAGGACAGGGAGGTGATTTGGGACAGCCAGCACGGGTTCACCAAGGGCAAGTCCTGCCTGACCAACCTAGTGGCCTTCTAGGATGGAGTGACTCCATCAGTGAACAAGGGAAGGGCTACAGATATCTTTCTGGGAAGTTTATTTATGGGCTTTTTCTCTGCAGATTTAGACACTCCAGTAACAGTATTTGGCTCATAAAAACTGGTGTCATGGTTAATTTAGCCTTAATCGAATAGGAAAAAAAAAGACATTCTAAATAATAGGACGTTCCTGCTAAGAAAAAAGCAGAAGCGACTGAGACATTTTTATGTGGTTTCTTAATACTTACATAATTAGATGCAGTATCACTTGCAGAATTTCATAGTATTCTTTGTTTCACAGCCACAGTGCAATGCTCTTAAATAAATACAAGTTTTGAACAAACTATGCTAAAGCCAAAAGGCTCTAAAATGAAACTTCATCTGAAGCTCGGGACTTCCACATGACTGAACACTTATTCCTACAGATCTGGAGAGTGAAAAATTTGGAAGTGAAAGAATTATCTAGTGCATTGGCACCCATTGTCTCTTACAAACGAACTACAGCCAATGCCCTCAACACAACCACATGCTAGCACCTCACTTATATGAAGCGGTAGTTGTTAAAAAACAAGGACATCTCATATATAATCTCATATATATTATTTCCAAATGCCTCACTGAAAACTTCAAGATAATCAATCCATGTAGCAAAGAAGCTGATCCTCTGAATGCTTGATTGCAGTAAAACTCAAAATTAAATCACAGGGACTATTCACAGAAATAAGTATTTGCAGGATAAGGGTTTCAGCCCCCTATCTTTATTATCTGCCAAATGTACTATGATAACAAGAGTATACAATGGTAGCAGAGATCTGACCTAATAAAAAGTCTTTGTTAATGATCTTAACAGTGGCAGTAAGAATTTAATAAAGCATATGCATTTGCACACAAAACAAAATCCCAGAAATGTAAAAATAGTCCTGTGGAGGTTGCAGTTTCAGGGATGCCAGACTGTGGAGGCCTTGGGACCAAGCTCATGTGGCACAACCAGCATGCTCAGCACTCTGCTCTTTCCATCTACTGACAATTGCTGCTCCTGTCAGCAAGGAAAGGGGAAGTAGAAATAACAACTTTGCTGTAGCTCTGAAGTGTTCTTTGCATTGATCATTCTTTCTCAGAGGCAATAAATATCTAAAGTCCATCACACAAAACCAACTGTTGAGTAGAAATGAATGCGTTCATTTAGTCTGTCCTGACCTAAACCACAAGACCCACACAGGTAGTAAATTATCACCTCTGTAATCTGATAATTTAAAAATAATTCAGGGTTATTCATACAGCTGGGAGACTCAAATATATTGGCTCACCCTCAGCTCTACTAAGGTTATGCTGTTAGAAGAAGAGAATCCAAAGTGTCTTATGTGAAAGCAGTGACTGGTGGCACAACCATCAATACTCTTGAGAAACAACAGCTTCTTCTTGACCTCACAGAATGAGGCCCAGAAAACTAATAGCTTACAAGGGTAGCTACCACTTTTGAAGGGTGAATACATGACTCCAACAATCCTTGAGCCAAGAGATGTCAATAATGGCTTTCTGTTACACTTACTTCCTGAAGGTCTGATAAAGTCCTACTCTCTTTAGGTCACTGTACTATTGGACAGTGCTGTTTTACACCCTATGCTTGATCATAGGCAAAGAAACTTAATGTCTATATGACCTGAAAGGCAACATGCTCCTCCCACCAAAGATAAAAGTTCAATAGACCAAAAGGAATTGGTCCGCACTGAGTTCAAATGACATTAATTTGACTTTTGAGATTAGTCTCCTCTTTCATACACACCATAGGCAGCGACATATCTGAGAACTGATAATCAGTCAGAATGACCAAAGTGACAGTGCCAAATTCATGTTATTAGGTGGGGCTCCTAAATTTGTACAATCATAGCTTCTTTCATTAGCAATTGTCATTGAAATGCATTCAGGCTCAAGTGTGGTTACAACCGTTACCATAGTGACCATTACAGATTAAAAAAGGTGGGGGGGTCTCCACCCAGTGGGTCGGGCTTGTTGTCCTTGTATTATTTTACTTTTTCAGGAATGATACTGGGAATGATGCCAACACGTCTCCACTGAAGATCAAGTTATCCATTGAAAGACTGCTTATTCTCATAGAACTAATCAGTGCCAGAATGAACCACAATGGGCACATACATCACCAAGGTCAACCTATGAGGAAAGGCTGAGAGAATTGGGATTGTTCAGCCTGGAGAAGAGGCGGCTGGCTTCAAATAGATGAGATATTAGGAAAAAATTCTTCCCTGTGAGGGTGGTGAGGCCCTGGCACAGGCTGCCCAGAGAAGCTGTGGCTGCCCCATCCCTGGAAGTGTCCAAGGCCAAGTTGGCTGGGGCTTGGAGCAACCTGGGATAGTGGAAGGTATCCCTGCCCATTGCAGGAGGGTTGGAATGAGATGATCTTTAAGGTCCCTTCCAACCCAGGCCATTCTACGATTCTATGATCTCTCTTCATTCTTTTCACTGGAAATGAGACAGCATATACTCAGAGCATTAATTTCTTAGCAGGAGTTATCTTAAGTAAGAAATCAACAGAATGGCTTTCTGACTCCTTGTCGTGGTTTTGCCCACCAGCCCGTCCCTTAGGCTGTGGATGGTTTTGTCCAGGTGGATTTCCGGACAAAAACCCAATCAAAACTCTTAGTGACGCCTTTGCTAATTA
>JAYRBT010000086.1:1214801-1234512 GCA_036023395.1 Myiotriccus ornatus
GTAAGAAGAGTAAAAAAACACAAGGTTTTTGTCTTCTGACATTATAACCTGCAGTTAAGAAAAAAATATCCTGCCTTTAAGTTCACCCCAAAACTCCACCACTTAGAAAAAACCGAACATTTACTTATGGAAAATAACCCATTTGTTTACTCATAAATAGGTCTAATCCTCAGCACGTCACGACATTTTCAGTAAATTTCTCATGTAATCCATGCAGTCCTTAAACAGCCTATCACCCGTTTGGCACTGCTACCCTGAGCCAAGACCCCCGGGGGCGGTGAGGCCAGCTGTCACCCCCCATTCCTTCAGGCACCGACGAGCTGCGGTGGACTGCGATGGATGCTGAGACGAGATGCCCTACCAGAGTCATATCGAGGACGAGACACATACCTCCCTACTCCTCAAACAGGCTGACTAGAGACCAAGCCCCTTCCCTCCCACCCTACCCTCAGCCGAGCCACCCCACACACTTATCTGAGGCAGGGGCGGTGCCGAACGAGCGGGCAGAACTAGCAGGGCAGCCCACCTCCCATTACCCGAGTTGTGGGTGGAAAGGGAGAATACACCTGCTCTCTGCGAACAACCCCCAAAAAACCCGCGCAACTCCACAGCCAATTGGAGGCGTAGCGCCCCGCGCGGCTTTAAGCATCTCAGGAACACTACCCCGCCTTCTTTGGTGCTAGGGAACAAGCAGAAGGCGGGGTTTTCGCAGACGCCATTTTTTCCAAAAAAACCCCTGAGGTCGCTCTCGTTCTCCTTTACTACCTTCCATTGTCTCCACTGTTCTTGTAGCTCTTTTCCTGGCTCCTGTCGGGCAGGTAAAACAAACAAACAAACAACCCAGGCACACTGCAGCGGTGTAGGATGGATGATGTTTCTCTCCTCGCGATGCTCAGGCCCGTCTCGCTGTAGTCCACACGGAGGGCGGGGCGAACTAGAGGCCATCCTTGCCCTGACGGGCAGCTGCCTTACCCAACGGGGCCGCAGTGGGCCTCCACGGGGGAGAGGAGGAGGAGGTGGTTGGGCCAGTCGTCTGGCCGTGCTGGTGGATTTGTGTGTTGGTAGTAGGAGCCGCTCACCTTTTTCTCTCGTACGTGGTGGGTGCAGGTAAGCGCTGTTCAGAGGAGGTGTTGCTTGCGCTGGGGGTGGGGTGGGGGGGATGGGTTAAGCTGGGCTGAAGTAAGTGAAGCTGTTGATCGTGCCCCTCTCGGCCCTGCTGTGTGACACGTAAAAGCGGGAGGCCTGAGTCGCCGCCAGGCTCCTGGATTTTTGTGGACTTCCGCAGGGACAGTGTTCTTCCCCACTGGCGGGGCTGCGGAATTAGGTAGGTCCGGGGACTGCTGCGTGGAGAAAGAGGGGGCCGGGAGTAACTCCTCCTTAGCTACTGTGGAGTGGTTTGGCGGAACCTGCGGACCCAAGGAGCCACATCTATTCTAAGGGAAGGGCGAAAAGGATGATCTGTGTCTCTGCCAGCAGCCGTCGCGCCTTGGCGGCCTTAGTGTGAGCACGGCGGCCCAACCGGTTTCAGCTCCCGGAGTGACGATGTGGTGGAGGCAGATTGCACTAGCGGGTGCGCCCTAAGGCGGGGGGGGGCGGTCGCCGCCGCATTCTAGTGCCCCCCCCCCCCCCGAGTAACTGTGGATGGGGTGGTGAGTTTTGAGGAATTATGGTGGGCAGAGAGGAAGAAGAGTGAGGGCGCTCTCTGCTGTGGCCTGTGCGGAAGCAGCCGTTCCAAAACGACTGGGGAGCTCTCTGCAGCAGGGCCTGCTTTTAGGGGCGACCGGAGTTCTCGTGGCGGGACTTTTGCGTTCTGCTGGCTCTGCTTGAGCTCGGGTGAGTGCCTCCTTTGTGTCTCCCCAGTCGGAATGGGGGAAATCTTGTGACCGCGTGGTGGTAGTTTTTCGGCTCACAGCTCCGCCTAGCAATGGGTAGGCGCCATTACAGCAGCCGCCATTTCTGCTGGTCCTCCTTACCGCGGAGGTGGGTCTCGGACTGCGGGGGTTATATAACGGCGTCTTTCCCTGTCCCACCTAGGGAGAGAGCTGGGATTTTGAGCGCTCGGCGGCTGGCTGGTTTTAGAAGCTGTGCGAGGGGTAAAGGTGAGCGTCAGCCCAAGCACTGCTGGCGTGTGGGCTGCGGAAAGGGAGACGTCCGGGCGGGAAAAACCGTTTTTCCCAGAGGGAGTGAGGTAGAGACGCGCCGGCATCTCCTAGTCCTCTACTCGTGTCCGTGACTGCTTTATTCTTTCGATGTTTTCAAAACATTGCGTGAGCCAATTTAATCCCCCAAACTCGTTTTACACAACAGCATAATAACTAGTTGAGAGCATCTTGTCCTGAACAGTATATTACACTTCTTCCCCCCGCAGCTCTAGAACCTTTGGGAGGGTCGTAAACAGAATAGAGTCTGGAAGGGTTAGCCATTTGAACCTGGTGAAATTTCTCTTCCTGCCCCCATCCCCGCATTCTAGCAGCGTCTGTTTTGAGACTTGGCTATTCTTCAGGCGGCGCTTTTCTATTAGGGGCTTGGAAATACTAGCATGTGCTGGGAAGGCGGTCTCTCGACAGCAACTGTAAAAGAATGCATGCCTACCCGGCAAGTGCTTGCTGTTAGCCTGCAAAAACAGGGTAACTTACGAATTAACAGATGATTGAAATGATGTTTTAAAAATTTTAACGTACCTCACTTTTTCTTCCTGCATACGTGTGTCAACCGTTTGTTCAGGCTATGAAAGTTGAGCAATAAAATCCAAGGGGGGGGAAATAGCATTCTTTGTTTGGCTGTTATCTGTACAAACTAATTTTTTAAGATAATAAGGTGCAAAATTCTTCTGCCTGGACTTCTAATTTGTTTTACAAGTATTCTCACGTGGACTTAGCAAAAATAGATCTTAAAAGAGGTACCTGTTTCACAAGGTCAAAAAAGGTTGCTTTTGACATTATTCGTGCATGTATGCAGAGGTTATACATTACAGCATGCTATTTTTAACAGAAATTTTCAAGTGTGGTTTGTGTGTAATTTTTTGTTCATCTGTTTTATTGAATGGAAGGCATGCTAGTAAGTTGATAGACTTATTACGATCACCAGCATTAATAACTTTTTAGTCTAAATTGTTTAGTCTAAATTTAGAACTAGCAATTAGCAGATTGAAACAGAGGGTCTCGTAAAAAGGAAATTCAAGGTATATATTATATAACATCCTAAAAGTAGGAACCAGATAATTATTCACTTTAAATATCTGAAAATCAGTATCAGTAAATGTGATTGCTTAAAACTAGCAAATACTTGAAAAATGAGCAAGTTTGGAATAATTCAGTGTAACTGTGTGTCTGTAAGCTTTTGTACTTGAATATTATTTCTCAGTGATGTGTTTGGCCTTGTTTTCTCATTTATAAAGAAAAACTTTGCAGCAAAATCTCAGGTCAAAGCTCCATTTTCAGTTGTAGCAAGAATCATACCTGTAAGTGAACAGAGCCTGATCTATGCTGTTTTCATAGGCTTCTGAAACAGTAGGGTTTTGATCCCAACCAGAACGCTTGAGTTTTGCTCTGCAAGTGTATATAAAACTCTTTTTGCTTTTCCAATTAGTATGATGTACAATTACCTTTTTTCCCCCCAAAATAATGTACTAGTTCTTTTTTTATTCTGCAACAGGTTTCATCTTCACTCCTAAGAATAAGAGGTAATGGAGACTGAACAACAGGAAGAGACCTTTACCAACACAGAGACAAATGGTAAGTTTTATAAAGGGCTATTTTATTTTAGGGGGATTCATTTTTTTGAGTCTTGGTATTTCTAACTATTTTGGAATGCTTTAACTGTATCATGTTTCCTTTAATCTTTTAAGTGTCCTGTGTGTTTTTATGTGATTTTTGTATCATGAACAAATAATTTTTCTGTGGGAGTATTTTAGACGTGGTTTAAGTATCTAAAAGTTATAAGTAAAAGATTTGAAAATATTTGATAGCTAAATGCTCAGTACTTCTATGGATAATGTGATCATGTAAAAATACTCTCAGGCATATCTATTACTTCATTTTATTTATTGCAGTTATTACTTTGAAGGAATGTATGTAGATATATATATATATGAAATATCTCTAAATATTAGCTAAATGAAAAACTTTTTGCACATAATTAGTGAAGAAGACTTAGAGCATTAGTAGTGAGTTGACTCAGGCCAGTTTTTTTGAAGTGATTTGAAGTACTGCTTTCCTACTGTTTTACCAGTATTTCAGTATTGGACAAACTACTTTTGATCCTATGGACTTTAAGGTTTTCCCAGTTGTAAAAGAAATACTAAGTAGGTGATGCAGCACTGTTGTAAACAACGTTGTAATTTTATTCACTAAGTTTGAAAAATTCTTATTCCAACTGTAGTTCATAGATTTGAATGAGTCTTCAATAATTAATTGATATGTAGAGTGATGTTTCTGTGCTATATATACTCAGGGTAGATGTCAGAAGTTAGCACTGGGCTAATAGGAGGGAATGCTTCACTAGGAATACAGTGCATAGCTTGATATACAGTTTTATCGTGACTTAATAAAATAAATATTTGTGTTTTCCCCCCTATGGACCTGTCTACAGGAAAACGTCCTGCAGAAGATATGGAAGAAGAACAGGCCTTCAAAAGATCTCGGAATACAGATGAGATGGTTGAATTGCGCATCTTGCTTCAAAGCAAAGTATGCTTTTTAAGTATCACTCTGTTCCTGCTTGTACCATTGCTTAAGACCATGGTAGCAGTGTATGTTGTGATGCATGTTTAGAAAGAACGTGTGCTTTATTTAAAATAACTTATTAGGAATATTTGTAAGCATGATAGTAGAAGTGTATTGCAATGGTATTACCTTCAATAATTTTTTTCAAGGATGAGTCTAATGATCTATGGGACTTCTCTGATTTTAAAAAAATGTATTAATTGAAAAAAATAAATAAATGTTATAAGCCCATTCTCATGTTTAAGTAGAACGTAATTGTTTCTAGGGGACTGTCTTTAGAAAGCAAGCAGTTTAAAGAATGATCAGCTTATGATTGTAAATTAAATATGAGAGGCAAGATGAGGACTTCCTCAAGATTTTGGTAATTTTCCCAGATTTAGTAAATCTATATGTATCAACAGGAGGAAATAAGGGAATAATGTTTCATGGATTGCAATTGCTTCATTAACTAGTATAGATTGTCTCAGTAAAATTGCTATTTATGAATCTTCTTTAGTGTTTCCAGTTGTTGCAGATGTTTGTGCTGTCTGAACTCAGTCTTTTGTGTCGGGGTAGGGGAATGTTACCTTAGCTCTACATGGCATTTCTGATAAATAGTCAAGTTATGTGGAGTGCTGCAAAATATTTGTGGTGCTGTTAGCATCATATATGAACTGCATAATAAAAGCAATAATTTTGCATGTAGTTCTTGAAATAGCCTGGTAAGAAATTAGTTTTACAATTGCCCCTCTTGAATATCTGAGTTTATTCCCGTCGATTTTAGCAACTGGAGAGTAGTGATTGTTTTTATTGACTTTACATTCTTCAGACCGTACCTACTTGAGTGGTCAGTTGAGTCACATAGGCTTCAATCAAAAGTAGCATTTGTAATTATCAAATGTTTGAAGTGGGAAAGTGAAATTTGCAAACATTAAAAAAAAAAGTGATCAAATAAATTGGCAAAATCCTTGATCTACATAAAATGCATGAAATCCCATAAGATATTTTTTCAGTCATACTCTAACTATGAGATGGTTGGGGCCCTGGGCAACCTGATCTAGCGAGTGGCATCCCTGCCCATGGCAGGGGGGTTGGAACTAGATGATCTTTAGGGTCCCTTCCAACCAAAACCATTCTATGTTAAACATGACAGATACCAGAATAGACCTCTGTGGTACCCCACTTCTTACCAGCCTTCAGGTGCAGTAAGATCCAGTAACTATTACCAATCATCCAACCAGTTTTGTATTCATATGCTTGTCCAGCTATGATTCTATGAGAATACAGGCAGAATTGCCTAGAAACTTAAAATTGAAATTGTATTGCTGAGTATTTTTATGTCTTTCCAAAGTTTAGTGGTAAGAGCTGTATTGACTTTTTTTTTCGTGGTAAAACCATGTCAGTTTATGTTTTGATTTAATTTGAATCTTTCAAAAGCAAAACAAGCCCCACCCCACCCCTAAATGCATCCCACAAGGTATTGCAAAAACAGATACATTGCTCTTAGTCTTTGGTTCAGAAATGTAGTCCCTGTGCTGTATTAGCATAACATAGCTTCTGATAACTATTTTCCAGAATGCTGGAGCAGTGATTGGAAAAGGTGGCAAAAATATCAAGGCACTTCGTACAGATGTGAGTATACATGGATTTGAATTACTTTACAACAATTCTTTCAGAGCATTGCATTGAAAACTTGATTGCTTACATTTCTGGAAATTGAGAAATTCAAACCTAGACAACAATAATCTAATTATAAGCCATTTATAACTGTTAGAGGAGATAGCTTTAATTTTTAAATTTGTGTTTTAATTAAAGCCCAGCTCAAGTTATGTGGGAGGAGAGGTTTATATGAAACCTCTTTGCTTTTAAACAGGGTTCCTCTCAATTACACACCTAAAGTAACATCTTTAATTAGAAATATTGGCAAAGCTTAAAAGTCATAAGTATAACATTTCCCATATATGTGAATCAATTATAGTGCTATTGAAAACTATTGCTGGTGGCTGGCTTAACCCAGTGATAAAAGAATTCTTTACTTCCTTTAAAAAAAAACCCAAAACATAATGTTTCATTTGGTTTTACTTTAGCAGTGTGGACATAAAGCACAAAAACATTCATGTTAAGGTTGCATGACTTAAATACAGGCTTTTAAGTGGTCATGACTTATTTACCTATTCATATTTTTTATGGGTTGACTCTTGTGATTAGGCATATGTTCAGTGTAAATGTTATGTATTTATAAAACTTGGCAATGCTTCTTAAATTCCATTTGTTTCCACTCGTACTTAACCTTGGCTACAATTATGGCAATTTTTTTCAAGTAAGACTGTGTTCAACACAATATTTGCTAATATATCATCACAGAATCAGTTCCATCTAACTTCACAAATTTTAGCAACCAGAATTGAGGATTAAACTGAAATGGTCAGGAATCATACATACACTCACTAACTTTGGCAGCTAGGGTTTTTTTTTTTTGTTTAAGTAAATAAACACATCACCTTAGTTCAGATAATTTAACTGGTCTGGAATACTAACTTTCCCAACTTGCCCAAGGTTTCAGTAATATGGATCTCAACAGTTTTTGTGCCTATGTTTATGAGATGGCCTGCTACTGAAACATCATTATGTTAAAAGTAAAATGTAGTTTAGTCAGATAACTCATGAAGATCCATACTGTTAAGCCACAGTCAATGTAGCAATCCATTATTGTGTTAGTCTTCAGAACAACTTAAACTTGCTTCATTAACTGAGAGTAATAAGTATAGTTTGTATTAAATTAAAATTTATTGCTTTTCCCCCTTTTCCCTCTCCTTGTTTTTTTGGCCATATATCTCCGTTACCCATGTACTGGATCGACTTGCCCCTGCGTTGCCCACCATGACGTTGGCCCATCCGCCCCTGAACGCCCATGTGAAAACCCTGGTTGGCTATGCCCAAAAATGTGCTCGTTGACAAACGGGTACCATACTTGACAACTTCTGATTGAATACCCATGCCCAATGCCAACATCCACGAACGCCAATGACCAATGCAGTACAATGCCAGTGTTTCAGTCCCAGACAGCAGTGGCCCCGAGCGGTATGTCCCAACAGTTTATGCCTCACTGCCTGATTAGAAAGAGAGAAATGTATTTTATTACCTGCCTTTGATATAATTAAATAGTATCCCCTTATAGACGGTGTATTGTTTTTTTTCAAGTTTTCTGTCTTATTTTCCCCATTAAGTCTTTTTGTCACTGAACTTTTACGTGAGTTGCCCACCCAAACAATCCACTAATTTTATTTCAATGGAAGGAGCACAGCTTCAAGTGTTGCATATTTGCTGCATTGTAAATCAAATTGGTTCAAAATAGTCTTTCGCTCTGTCTTTGTGGCCCACCTTGCTCCCCCAACATTGCCTGTTCATAATTATTTCTGATGAAATGCTAATTCCGGATCGCTTTCCTTCACTTCTCATTTGTTTTGTCTTTTTTGTCTTGCATTTGTATTTGTTTTCTTGGAGAGCCCATTAGTAATCTGATTTCATAACCTTATTCCAGATACAACGTTCACCACTTGCATATCCTCCCTTTTAATATGAGAAGGTGTGCCAGCGTAATGTAATAGTGAGGGTATCCTAAATAGTGGTGGCGGGGAACATGAATATTCACTTCTACTTTCAGTTCTGCATCAATTTCTTGCCCACTTAATCTGAGCCCTTCCAAAAGCCCATTCTGTCTTTCTCTCTCTGCAAGACCTACCTAATCTTAAATTTCTCATGCATATATCCTGGGCATAAACAAAGATGCATGTGTTATAAATTGAGCAAACAGGTTTACTTAAAATGGGGAATCTTAATTGTAAACTCTTCTTTGTAGTGCATCTTGTTAAAATTTTGTCTGTGATGATGAAAAAAATTTACTTCTGCTTTTTCTTTTCTACCTTCTCCATCTTGTCTGGCATTGTGGCTTTCAACAGCATTTTGAGTATAAGTGCAGATATAGAGACAATTGGAGAAATCTTGAAGAAGATTATTCCTACTTTAGAAGAGGTATGTCTCTTAATATTTTATTCATTTTAAAGATAAAAGATGAGCTTTGGAATATGATGGTTCTGGATGATTTTCTGCTTTTTACATACAGGAAATTAAAAAAATAAATGCCAGAGGCCTTTAAAAGAAGGGTTATGGCTCTCACACTACATGTTGGCATTTTTTGGTGGAGGACAGTCTGTCCCTGTTTATGAAATTACCATTTCGAACAGTCTTCCCCCTTTCAAAATATTAGGTGTTGCACTGTTCAATACCTTGTTAAGTCTTTGTTGCAAATTGTGCAGTGTAAGGTAATAGATAATGTAATAAGTAATGTAATAAATAAGGAAAACTGGTATTTCACCTAGAGGGGAGGTGCATAAGTACTTGTGATCTTATCAAAAGAAATACAGGTTTACAATTCAGCAATAAGTCATTCAGTTGTATTTGAAGAAAAGAGGCACCAAATACTTTGAACTCCTATTTGACTAATTTTTTTCTTTTCCCTATATGCGTCTCTCATACAGTATCAACACTACAAAGGCAGCGACTTTGACTGTGAATTAAGACTTCTCATTCACCAGAGTTTGGCAGGAGGAATTATTGGTGTCAAGGGTGCTAAAATTAAAGAACTCAGAGAGGTACTTGCTTCCTGCTCTTAGATTTGTCTTTTGTTCAATAAATAATGTTTTTTGTTTGTAAGAGGCCAGTGTAAATATCTTCTGTGCAGGAATTCCTACTGAACATACTGTATACATGCTTCTAATGTTTTGAGATGGAGCTGTAAATTGCAACTTCGTTGCGGACCCTCAGAAGTAATATTTGTGACAGAGCCTAGGACTTGATTAAACAATATATGTGGTAGAATACTGTTTTTAAAGAGAGGGTTTTTAGTCCATGTTATTAAAATTTTATTCATCACTCCTTCTAGAATGAACTGCTACATAGTCAAAAATTATTTGTGTCACTGGACATAAAAAATGATTTAAGGTGTAAGTATCTCCATGGTAGATGTCTGAGTATTGCTGTAGAAGAGCTTTTTTTTTTTTTCCTTCTTCTTACTCCTGGAAGACCACTGTTTTCTTTTAGTAAAGGAATAAGATTTAAAAAAAGATAATGGTCTCTGTGAGCTGAAAACATGTTTTCCTTTTTTGGCACTGTGTCAGAGACCATCGCAGGTCTGTTCACATATAAGATGTTGCCTGTCTGCATGGGCTGAGAAAGGCTGGATAACTAGACATAATCCTGGCAACATCTGTCTTAGCATCCAGAGCTTGTTTTCTTCATCTGAGAGTTAATACAGCCTGTAAGCTCACAGTGGCTATGTGATTCTTTTTCTAATATTTAATTAAGTAATTGTGTAAATGAGTCATAATTGAAATAGGAGAAAATTGAACTTTTTTCCATCTTCCTACAAAAGTTATGTTAGCATTGATCTTTAAAAGATGTCATCTTCAAATTTGTTGTGATAACTCAGAGGCAAGCATGCAATTTTAAGTAACTTGGAATTTAATTTTATTTTTATATTTTTTTCTTTTAAAATGTTTTAACGGGTTTATAAAGTTGTTTAAAATATAGTTTACAAGCTTGAATATTTTTCTTCTACAGAACACTCAGACCACCATTAAGCTCTTTCAAGAATGTTGTCCTCATTCTACTGACAGAGTGGTACTTATTGGTGGAAAACCTGATAGGGTTGTTGAGTGCATCAAGATTATCTTGGATCTTATCTCTGAGGTAATATTTATTAAATTTATTTTATTCTTCCATTGGAGTTCATGAATCTTAGATACAAAACAGTGTCTTGCAGTTTGTTTTGAATTCATGCCTCCTACTTTCACAACAGTGAAGTGATTATCAGGAACTTTTGAAACTGTTTCAGATTGTCTAGAACTGGGGTGCACCTTATGGGGGAGGAAAGCAATTTTTGCTACTAGTGGGCGATTATTCATGCTTTGCACGTCATTAAAATGAAAAAATTGAAGAGGAAGGGAGACAAAGCTTTGGATAAGTAACAGTAGTTTGTCTATCACACAACAGCTTTTTCTTTCTTAGTAGCCTTGTAAAATCAAAACTATGTTCCAAATGCATAAATTCATACTGACATATTCACTGTATTAATTAAATATGCCAGTTGTAATAGTCCTAATTGATTTGGGGGGATTGTTCTTTTTGTTTGTATTAGTCTCCAATTAAAGGACGAGCCCAGCCTTATGATCCCAATTTCTATGATGAAACATATGACTACGGTGGCTTCACAATGATGTTTGATGATAGAAGGGGACGTCCAGTGGGCTTTCCAATGCGTGGAAGGGGAGGCTTTGATCGAATGCCCCCTGGTCGTGGTGGACGACCTATGCCTCCCTCGAGAAGAGATTATGATGATATGAGCCCTCGCAGAGGACCTCCACCACCTCCACCAGGTCGTGGTGGTAGAGGTGGCAGCAGAGCTCGTAATCTTCCTCTTCCTCCTCCACCACCTCCTCGTGGCGGGTGAGTTGTTACATAAATGCGTTGTACAAAAACTGATGTTGTATATATTCTCCTGAATCATATTCGTATTTCCATTTTTTTTTCCATGCTTCCATGTTGTTATGATTATGCAGGATTAAATGTGTATTAAAAAAGAGTACCTTGAAAAGTACTGCAGTTTAATTACCTGCTTTGCCATAGTAAGTTGCCAGACTGTAACTGGTACTTCTGAAGATTCTGTCATCCAGTACTTGCCTAGAGTAGTTTGGTATTAAGTTGTATGTGAACCATGAATGTGAAAATATAGATGAGAATAAACAAGCTGGTTCATAACACAGATAATGTAATTAATGTGCTGCTGCTGTTTTCATTTTAGAGATCTGATGTCCTATGACCGAAGGGGCAGACCAGGAGATCGTTACGATGGCATGGTATGAGTTTAAAATTGGCCTTCTGTTTTGTAACCACAGCTAGCGTGCTGTCTCAAGATCCTGTTGCTGAACACGTGCATGTTAATGTGGGATATGCATGGTTCTGATGGTAAAAGCAAAATGTTTTGTTCGTACAAATAGTTGTCCTGTGGAGGAGTATATGGGGTGTAAGTGGTATTCAAGACAAGATCTATTTCTTTCTTTCCTTTCTGCCATCAAAAATGATACAGAAAGTTTGAATGTGCTCAGCCCTGCAGGTATTTTGCACTGGCTGTCTTTCAGATTTTTTAATCAGGATGATAGAAATAGAAATGGGAGTTTTTTCAGATACAGAAAACATATCAGACAGACCAATGCGTTACATAAGCGTTCTTAACACTAAAATGTTGGAAAACATAAGCAGAGATAACATAATGCAGATTATAATGTATATTATCTAAGAAGAGATATAGTTGATCTGAAAGGTGATTGCTCTTTTGGATCAATTCTTGTTTATTTTCTGGTAATTCCAGATGTTTTGGAGGTACGACTACTGCTTAATTTTATCCTAAATGAGTACTTGCTGAGGGGGGAAAAAGTAATGTCTCAGAGTATGTGGAGACTTAAAAAAAGGGGTTATAGGTAATCTTCTGCGTTGCTTCTGAACTGTGAGTTCCCAGCAGTTATCTGGTGTTCTGAGGAAAGATTCCTCAGAAAGGAAAGATTCCTCTTTCTCAGAAGAAAAACTGGGAGGTTATCCTGGTTTTAGCTGGGATAGTTACTTTTTTCCCTTAGCTAGTACAGTACTGTGTTTTGAATTCAGTATGAGAATAATATTTGTAATACGCTGGTGTTTTAGTTGTTCCTAAGTAGTGTTTTACTAAGTCAAGGACTTGTTCAGTCTCTCATGCTCTGCCAGTGAGTATGTGTACAAAAAGCTGTGAGGGAGCAGGGCCAGGACAGGTGACTTGAGCTGGCCAAAGGGGTCTGGCAGTGGTCAGGGGGTGGTCTTACGTGCCACTACTTTTTTTTTATCTTGGGTTTTGGCTCCTCTTTAGATTATTATTTACTGTTATTGTTATCTCCTACTTTGTTTCAATCACTGAATTGTTGTTATACTTTTGATTTGCCCTCCAGTTCCTTAGGGAATGAGGCTTGGGTGGGTGGTGTGAGGAAGATGCTGCGTGGCATTTAGTTGCCAGCTGGGCTTAAACCACAACAGAGTGAATCTATAGTAAAGTACCTTCTTTTCTGCTTGGACTTTGTCTGGCACCTTCTTTAAGATGACAGGTGACATAATACTTTTTTTCTTCTAAATGAAGATAAGAAGTGGAGAAAAGCTATGAAAAGGGCTACCTAAATGTGTTTTTACACGTGTCCACCTTGGGAGTAAGCGTTACTGAACTACAAATTGCGACAATGTCATGTGCTAACTAGAAATAATGAAGGCTCTCCACACAGTTACAAAAAAAAGTGTTATCCGGGCTACATGTTAAGAAACAGGAAGAACTGGTTGGAAGAATCAGGTTTTGTGTTCTGTTTACAGCTAATATAGCCAATGCTAGAGTACATAAACTGAGCAGCCTGCCCATCTTCGGGTATCTGGTAAAACACAGTCTTAATTAGCTAGACTCTGGGGCAGCGATGTGTTCTATTTTTATTCCATTCCAGCTAGAATAGAAAATCCATTTTGACTTAGGTTTAGCCTGTCAGGTTAACTTTCACTTAATTGATGTGAGTTTCTACAAGCAAGTGGAGTCATTTCAGTTAGGGGTTTTTGTTCAAAAAAAGCACGTTTATTTCCTTTTCATAGTGAAGCTACTCGTGACTTTGACTCCTTTATGATCAAGTATCATAGCCTGGTTAAAGAGAGGACTACCTCCCAGCACAGATTGTATTTAATTTCTAGTTTTAGTTAATCATGACTCTAGTATCCTAAACCGTGTAAGCAGAAAGGAGATCTTCAGGTTAATTGTGAAGCTGCAGCTGCAGGTGTCATGCCAGAAATGTAAGGTTTTTCTGTGCTACCCTTTGTTTCATATACCAACCATTCTCTAGCTAAAGTTTTAAACTAGAGTAAATCAATGTTGTTGTGATTTGTGATCTAAGTAATGATGAGAAAAGCTGTTCTTAGCAGAAATGCTCTTTCACATGGATCCTATTTTACGCAGATGCAATAAAAGATAAGAATAGAGGAACATCTCAAAAATTCTAGAGCAGTTGAATGTACAGAAACTTTTTTTGCCAGTTCTCTTCTCCATAAAGGCAGAAAGATTGAATGGTTGATGACTCATTAGCTGGATTGTGAGTCCAGTTTAAGACTGGATGCTGAACTGTGAGTGTTCTGGAATTTCAGAAAGATGACAGGATTGCCTTTTAAAGATTGAGATGAGAAAAAAAAACAATTTGCATTTTAAAAGACAGGTTAATTTCTCTTGCCAGTGTAGTCACTCACTTTAAATGATATTGTCTGTTAGCCTGACTTACAGTTGTAGTATAATTATGCACTGCTGTTAAAAGTGTTCATTTGGCTTATAATCTGCTCTGAAACTTTTCCCTAAAGTACAGATGTGTACTGTTTCTCTGCAAATGGAACTATATATTTCAGTGTGTAACTACTCCAGATCAAATGCCTGTGGACCATAAGGGCTATGATCATCTGAAAAATCCTAAATTTCCTGTATTTTTTTAACACCCTCATTCTTTGGGGTGTCTCACATACAGAAATGCACTCAGATACCACTTGGAGGGGTGGAAAATAATGGACAAGCATATGAAGTCCATTCATCTCAGTTATTAAAATGTTCAAAGTTATTTTTTAAATTATTTTAATTATTTAAAAAATTGATTATTTTAAAATCTGAGTTAATGTAGATTTAAATCAGAATGTCTCCTGTTAAGTGGACTGTCTCTTCACAGTGTTGTGTCTTCAGACTAGTAATGTGCT
Organism: Myiotriccus ornatus; assembly: GCA_036023395.1. Lineage (NCBI taxonomy): Eukaryota > Metazoa > Chordata > Aves > Passeriformes > Tyrannidae > Myiotriccus > Myiotriccus ornatus. The sequence continues at coordinate 1,229,345 of JAYRBT010000086.1, forward strand.
TTTGCTCCTTCAAATGCTTCCTGGTTCTTGTTTTGTTTTTTTGTTTTTTTTTTTTTAAATTATATATGTGCATTGATGTATAAACACTTGAATAAAGGCACATAAGTTTTAAAAAATATGAAACACTTTCCAGGTTTAAGAGATGTGACATTAACAGGCATGTAAAACATTAGTAAAGGAAGAATATGTGACAACTGTACTATTTATTCATGCAGATTCTGGAAGGAAGTAACAAAATTTCACTCTTATCTCACTCGTAAAACCCAGAAAAAGTTAGGAGAAAAGAATTTGACAACAGTTAGGATTGCATGCACTTTTCTTCGTTAGATGTAAAAGTTAAGCTCTTTGCCTTACCCAGCCCATCTGTCACCTGGTTTGTAGTCTAGTACCAGTAGTGACTAGCACAGATAAATCCGCAGCAAAGAATATTTTGTTATTTATATTAAGACACTGTTTCAGAAACTTTAGTTTTAGAATGCACAAATGAATATCAATTGCTGAAACTATAAAATTCTGAAAGAAATGCCATATATTGTATGTTTTAAAAACATAACTAAATTTCTAGTATAGTTAGTCAGCAGTAGATTTATAGTCACCTTGACTGTATGAGGTATATGGAAATGAGTTGGTGGAAAATGGGAAGCAGTATCCTTCCTGCTTGACCTGCTGTTGGCATAATCATTGCAGTTATGTGTTTCAATCTTACTTAGCCTTCATTTTCCAACAGATGGCAGAAAGAAAAGGTTTTTCTAATGCATGGTGAAGTATTATTGTATGTAATAGCGCTTGAAGGTTTTTTTAAAAGTCAGAAAAAAAGGCTTGTTAGGCTTTACCTTGCCATTAGCTCTCTGACCTTCTTTGCTAAGGAGAAATCTGTTAATACCACAGAAAGAGGGTTAAAACGTGAGTGTGACCACTTAGAGTTCCCTCAAAATGAAATTGAAAGGGAGTGAGTCTTGAAAGTGGTTTAACTTACATCATTTCTAGTCTTTCTTATGGTATAAAGGTTTCTTTGTACTAGTATATATTGTATTTGCTTGCCAAGTTCACTAAAAGTCTGTATGACCTGGGCTTCCTTTCTTCCTTCTTTTATGTTGTGTCTGGAAGATGATGCAGTGTCACGTGGATGCTTGTGATGACATGCAGCCACCAGAGTTGGTGAGTGTGTTCAACCTATTTTTTGAAAATTGCTTTGTTGAACAAGTTAAGGTCTTAAGAGATCTTAAGTGTAGTCTGTCATTGGCAGTCCTAATAGTGTGTCCTTTGAAGAGAGGTTGTGTTAATAGAAATGTGGAATTGTACAGCAGCGTAGTAAAAACAGAGGAGCTTTTCTGTACTTAGTTTTTCCCTCTTTTACACCCTATTTTCATTTTGTAAATAGTAACTTTCTCCATAACTGATGGACTGTAGGTGCATGCATTTAGGATATATATTTTGTTAATTTCATGATGTTGCTAGATTTTTATTTCAAACAGCAAATATAAAAGTAGCGTATTACCTACATTTTTTTGATAAACCATAATGCTTTTCTTATCGATGTATTTGAAAATATACCATTTGCTCTGATTAATTTTGGGGAGGAAAGCTATAGAATCATGGACTGATTTTGTTTGGAAGGGATCTTAAAAATCATCTAGTTCCAACCTGCTTGCCAAGGGCAGAAAACCTTGCTCTAGACAGGCTCACTCAGGATTCCATCTAACATGGCCTTGAACACTTCCAGGAGGTGGGCATCCACAACTTCTCTGTGCAGCCTGTTCCAATGCCTCAACACCCTTGCAAGGATTTCTTCCTAATAGCTAAACTAAACCTGCCATCTTTTAATTTAAAGCCATTGCCCCTTCTCCTCCCTCTACATGCCCTTTTAAAAAGTCCTCTCCAGCCTTCTTGTAGGCTCCCTTTAGTTGCTGGAAGGCCACAATAAGGTCAGCCTAGAGCCTTCTCTTCTTCAGGCTGAACAACCCCAACTCTCTCAGGCTTTCTTACAGAACAGGAGCTCCGGCCCTCCCATCTTGTTGGTGACCTTCCTCTGGACTTACTTCAGTAGGTCTTTGCCCTTATGTTGGGGACCCCAGAGCTGGATACAGCACTCCAGGTGGGGTTTCACCAGAGCAGAATAGAGGGGTAGAGTGAACGTCCTTTGCCCTGCTGGCCATGCTGCTTTTGATGCAATCCAGGATACAATTTGCTTTCTGGGCTGCAAGCAGAAATTGCCAGGTCATGTCCAGCTCTCATCCACCAGCACCCCAAGTCCTTCTTGGCAGAGCTGCTCTTGAGCAGTTCATATCCCAGCCTGTGTTGATACCAGGAGTTGCCCAGACCCAAGTGCACCACTCAGCTTGGTGTCATCTGCAAGCTTGATAAGGGTGCACTCCATCCCTTTGTCTGCATCATTGATGAAGACGTTTAATAACACTGTTCACAGTATCAACCCCTGAGGGACACCACTTGATGTCCATTGGAACTCTGAGCCGTTGACAGTACTCTCTGGATGCACCCATCCAACCAATTCCTTTATTTACCAAACAGTCCACCCATTTGAATCCATATCTCTCCAATTTGGAGAGAAGGATGTTGTAGGGGACCATGTCAAAGGCCTTACAGAAGTCCAGGTAGATGGCATCTGTAGCTCTTCCCTCATTCATTGATGTAGTGACTCCATTGTAGAAGTTACGAAGTACATCAGGTGTTTGCGCTATCTTGAAGATGGCAAAATACCACCAAATTAATATTATTGATTAATTGATATGAAATGTCAGTTCTTGGCTTACATAAACACAGCATATGCTGTCAAGTTATGCTATTCTGTAGTCTGGGGAAGCAGATATAATCAAAGAAAGGATTTTTCTTTGAAACAGATAAGTCAAAAAATGAATTCTGTGGCAAATACCAACAGCAGTATGGCTGTGTGTATTCAGTAAGTTGTATGATCAGCCTCTGAATTAAGCCTTAAGCAGAGTCCTTCATTCTCTCATATTTTGGACTCCACTACAAGTTTGTATTCCAGTCTGTATAGATTAGTAACATGACAATGGAAGTTGCTTAGGGACAGAAGACAAGCTCAGCACTTTGAGTAGCTTCCATTTGGATCTAAAAAGGTAGATAGATGGTAAGTAATGTTTTTTTGAGAAGTTGTTACATTGTAATTTTTGTGAACAAATAGTTGTGGTTGGTTCAACTTAACTGCCTGCCTGGCCAGCCTACCTGTGCTGTCAGTCCCCTTCCTCAGCAAAGTAAGGGGAGAAAGCAAGACAGAAAGTCTGTGGCTCATGATAAAGACAGGGAGATCACTTAGTAATTAATATCATAGGCAAAACAGAGTTGACTTGGGGAAGATTTACTGCCACATTGAGTATCATGGTGAGAAACAAAGAGGAGAACTAAGAACACCTTTTCCCCCATGCTTCAGTTCTTCCCAGACTCAACTTCACTGCTTTATTCCCTGCCCTTGTACTTCCTCTGCCATGAATGGTGCAGGGATGATAGGGAATGTTGGGTTGCAGGTCAGGTCACCACACCTGTATCCACTCCATCCTCTTCACATCATTGCCCTGGTCCACTGTAGGATCCTTCCCATGCGACACAATCGTTCATAAATGGCTCAATGCATCTGTCTCCATTGGACTGCAGTTCTTCATGAACTGCTCCAGTGTGGGTCCTGTTCTTGGGGTACAGTCCTTCAGGAACAGACTGATTCACTGGGAGTCCCCCAGAGATCCTGCCAGACACCTGTGCCTGCTTGGAATCTCCGTGAACTGCATCTTATTTCAAGGCTTACCTGCTTTTGGTCACATCATAGCAGCCTGTGTGGGATACAGTGTAGCTATCTGCTCCAACATGGTTCTCCCTATAGGCTGCAAGACAGTGTTCATTCCAGTGCCTGGAGCACCTTTTCCCTTCCTTCACTGCACGTGTGGTGTCTGCAGGGCAGTTTATCTTTTTTCCTCCTTGCTCACCTCTTGCAATCAGTGCACACTGAGTTTTATTTTTTGCTCTTTTTTTAAATGTTATCATGTAGGTGCCACCAGCTTTGCTAGCAGTTTCAGCTTTAGGCAGCTCCTGGCCTCCTGTCACAGAACTTGTGAGTCTCTAAGAAGTTGAATTCAAGGGAACCCTGCATATTTATTCCCTGCTTCTGTAGGAAAATAAGAATGTGGGGTCTCAAGCACTTATTTCATTAGATGAAGTGAAACAGTGTCGAATACAAGCTTACAAATATTAAACATAAAAAGGGGCTAGGAGTGCTTGTAGTGATTTGCATTTGGTGGTTTAAATGGAAAAGAAGTAACTCATGTCATGATTATCTGTTCAAAGATATTAAGTATTGTAGCATAGTCTGAATCAAGAGACAAATTACAGAGCTGTTCTTAATTGGATTTTTTTCCCAAAGGTGTAGATGAAGTAGGAGGATTGACAGTCACTAGGTAAACTTTTTGTCCCAAAACTGGAGACTTGAGTTTCTCCTGAGCTGTGTTACTAGCATTAGTTAGGTTGTACTCTGATCTTGTAATTTGAATGTTTTTTTAATTCAAGGGTCAAAAGTAGGTCAGCATCAAGAGCTGTCCATGAGAAACTGAGTTAGTGAGATTGCCTTGGTAGACTGGCAGGTTTTGACAGAGCAGGATGAGAATCACATAATCATAGAATATTTTGTATTGAGTAGAACCCACAAGGGTCATCACACGCAACACCTGGCCCTGCACAGGACCAGCCTCAAGAATCACACCATGTGCCTGAAAGTATTGTCCAACTGGACAAAGGTTAACGAGAGATAACCCATTCACCCCTTTTGTTTCTGGTCTGACCTCTTTGCTTCAGGATGCCTTTGCTGGCACAACAGTTTTATTTATAGTCAGGTTGAGGGTTGAGATGTTTGCATAAGATAGGCTCAAAGTTAACAATACAGTATTTAGGACAAATACGTGTAAATAGCAATTCACTATTTAAGGGTTTTTTTCTCTTTCTCTTACAGTTTGAGGGTGGCTCTGGTTATGGTAAGTGCTTATATAGAACTGTTACATGTACTTCATTACATAGTTACTAAAGGGCTTGATGCATACACCTAAATCAGATTATTCTTATGCAGGGGGGCGTGGTTCATATGGAGATCTTGGTGGACCCATCATCACAACACAAGTAACAATTCCCAAAGATGTGAGTAAATTTGA
>JAYRBT010000086.1:1292933-1312040 GCA_036023395.1 Myiotriccus ornatus
GGTTGGACTTGATGATCTTGGAGGTCTTTTCCAACCCAATCTATTCTATGATTCTATGATTCTATGAAATGTTTTAACTTTCGATGAGTAGTAAGCAGGACCATTATCTGTTTTTATAGTTTTTGGGACTCCCAGAACTGCAAAACAGTTAAGCCAATGTTTGATGACATCTCTTGCCCTCTCCCCTGTGTGTGCTGTGGCATTAATATACTTAGAGTGGGTATCTATGGTGACATGTACGTACTTTAACTGGTCGTATTCAGTTATATGAGTGATATCAGTCTGCTATATCTCATTAGTTATTATTCCCTGGGGATTAACCCCTTCCTTAGATGGCATTGGGGTAAATTGTTGGCAGTTAGGACACGACATGATGATGTCTCTGGCCTGGTTCATGGTGAGTTGGAATTGTCTCTTTAAAGAGAATGCATTTTGATGGAAAAAGAGGTGAGAGAGTTTGGCCTGCTCGAAAGTTTTGGGAACAGCAGCTAGTTCATAGCGGCAGCATCTGTTCTTGGATTGCCTTCCGCTATGGGTCCTGGAAGCTCTGTGTGAGAACGGACATGCATTATATAAAAATCGGACTTTCTATGCTTGATAAGGAACCATAGAGTGCGTATTTCTGCAAATAAGAAGGAAAGAGGCTTCAAGACGTGAGACTAATCCTGCAGCATAACACGAATCAGTAATAATGTTCAATGGCTCATTACAGAATAATTCAAAGGCTGTGCGAATAGCAGCGAGTTCTAACACTTGTACAGAGCCTTTGTCAATGGTCTGTACTTGACTATTCCAGTGGCCTGTGACAGGATCTATCCATGTCATTGCAGCCTTTTTTGATTGTCCAGATGCATCAGTAAAGACAGTTATGCCTGCTACTGGTTGTGATTGGAAGTGACTCATGGCTATTAAAGGTAAATTCCCAATTTCTGCCCATAGTCGGTGCTTAGGAAAATGAATAGTGAAACAAGAGCAAGGCCTAAAAGAGTTAACTGAGGTATCTTACTCTGTTGAGAAAAAGCCCCCCCCCAAACACCTGCTCTGCCTGTACTGCTAAGGAAACATTCCAAACTCGTTCTGTTCTGCTTATTGGACCTAAACCTAAGAAGAATGCTAGAGATGCTATACAAACAACCTAGAGGCCATAAATAAAGATAGGATAGACATTTGAATAGGAGAAAAGGGCTTAGAGCCAAGGGTTTTTGCAAGCTTCAGTAGCTGGGACAAGAACAATAAAGAGGTAAGGAGGTCAAAGAGAGGAAGAAGAGAAATAGACCCCTGATTTGTGGTGGAAGGCCGGAACTACCACCACCAAGAGAAGAATCTGGAAAGCACCGCCCTAAGCTCCACCCGGACTCCACCTAGATGCTGTCTATTATCAATATGCATGATTAGATGTAATCATATGAATATGTATGTTTAATCATGGATCTAGACTGTATAAACTACCCTGTTTTTGCATTGGTGCCTTCGAGCAAGTTTGTCCAGTGCGAGCTGGCTTGCTCCCAATGTTGACTAAATAAATACCTTGCTGCTAAAAGATAAAAAAAAAATCTTTGAGCAGTTCACCATTTCCAAAGTTTTTCAGCATCAATTTGGCGAGCCAAGCCAGGAGTTCTCTCCGCCCAGCTGCAGAATCCGTCAGAGCTCGGGACCCCCTGGATGAGCCCTGGGTAAGTTTTACTCTGAGGGGCTCCCCTCTTCAGTGGCTTACTGTGGGGATGGACAAGGACTAGCTGCATATTGATGAAAGGTATCTATATTTGGTTTTTGTCTAATTTGGTTTCATTTTCCCTTAAGACGAAGATGGGATTCCATCTCGCATGGTCAATAATGGAAAAAGATGTTTTTCCTGACAGGAAATAACCCCTAGAGCTGGTATGTTCCAGTTTTGTTTGTATTTGGCCAAATATTGTTTATTTTGAAGGAAACAAAGTATCTAAGTTTCCTTTTGGTTTGTTCTTTTTGTTATGATGTCCTGGAGTTTAGTAGCTGTGATAGTCCTCTGTGTTTTATATGTTACCCTTGTTATTTTATGTTGTTTTGTCTTGTGTTAGAAACAAAATTGGACATCTGGAATTTTTTTTTTTTTTGAAGCAGTTATTGAAATATCTTGGGGATTTGTGTGTATATACAGGCTTTTTGTGAAGACCAGGTACATTTTGTGGTCTAAGGGCGACATCTTGTGGATTTGTGTGTTAATATAGGTTAGTTGTGAGTTGCTCTATGAGGTTTTGATTAGGAAGTGATATTTGGATTTGAAAAGCAGTTATTATCTTGGCAATATAATAGTTGTGATCATTGGTACATTGTAGATCTGATAGTTTACCTTGATAATGGGGGTCAAATTGAGTAAGGAAATAAATGCCAAAACCTCTTTTGGGTTGTATATTAAAACACTGGAAAGATCTAGGAGGAATTCCTCGAGAAAACCTGAATAAAACGACTCAGGTTTTAGAAGGGACAGTAGATGATATTTTTCCACTAAAGAATCCTAACTGGGATTCAAATAATCCTGATCAGTATAAATTATTGTCTCAGTATAGGAGGCTAGTCCAGCTAGGATTACGAAGTGCCATACCTAAAGCGGTGAATTGGGCTGCCCTGTATGATGTGAAACAGGCACAAGACCAGACCACGACAGAATTCTTAGACAGAGCTGCCATGAGAAAATATACGACCATGGACCCATCATCAGACATGGGTAAACAACAGCTGGTGGGGTTGCTAATGAGGCAAAGTAACCCTGATATTAAAAAAAGGTTACAGAAAATCGATCATCCTGATAACAAAGATTTTGAAGTATTAGTGAATGAAGAGGACCGTCTGGTCTATTCCTGGTGGACCCACTGGTTAAAATTGATCTAGGGGAAGAAAAGGAAAAATTAAACTTTTTAATTGACACTGGAGCTACATTTTCTGTTTTAAATCAAGAACTGATACCTAAAAGTGATAAATTTGTTCAAGTCATTGGGGCAACAGGCCAAGCAGAAAAAGCTTTCTTTTTGAAACCCCTAAAATATAAAATTGGAAAACAAATGGGAATACATCAGTTCCTGTATTTACCAAATTCACCAAAGCCCCTATTAGGTAGAGATTTGGGATCTAGGATTAAATTTGAACAAGGAAAAATTGAATTTAAAGTAAAAGAAGAACAATTAATAACAGCCTTGAGTTTGACTATAAGCTGTGTAAAACTAGAACAGAACAGATATTAATCAAATTATAAATCAAGTATACCCACTAGTGTGGGCCACTGACACACTAGGTAAGTCAAAATGGGCAACTCCTATTCAAATAGAACTACAATCAGGAGCCAAGCCAATGGCTAAGAAACAATATACACTGAGGCTAGAAGACAGGAAAGGGATTGAACCAATAATTGAAAACTTTTTGAAATTAGGATTCTTGATAGAGTGTGAATCTGACTTTAACATCCCAATTCTCCCAGTTAAGAAACCAAATGAAACTTATAGGTTAGTTCAAGATTTAAGAGTGGTAAATGAGATAGCTAAAACCATATACCCTGTGGTTGCAAATTCTTATACACTTTTAACAAAGTTAAGGGATAATTTGATTTGGTTCAAAGTGTTAGATTTAAAAGATGCCTTCTTCTGTCTACCCCTAGCTCAGGAAAGCCAAAAGATATTTGCTTTTGAATGGGAATGTGTCAGCAGTGGGAGAAAAATGAAAATAACAGCACAGTGTTACCCAAGGATTTAAAACCAGTCCCACCTTACTTGGCAATAAACTATCCAAAGAGCTAGAACAATGGCAACATCCACTAGGAGATGCCATTCTTCTACAATATGTAGATGATCTGCTAATAGCAACTAAAACAAAAGAAGAATGCATTCAATGGACTATTTCTCCCTTAAATTTCTTGGGTTTAAGTGGTTATCAAGTTTCTCAACAGAAGGCTCAGCTGGTCCAGGAGAATATATGGGATATGAACTATCTGGAGGACAACGCTCTCTGGGAAGAAAGGAAGCCATCTGCCAGACACCTAAACCACAGAGGGTGAGAGACCTTCGGGCCTTCCTGGGAATGACAGGTTGGTGTAGTTTATGGATATATCAGTATGGACTAATTGCAAAGCCTTTGTATGACCTGCTGAAAATAACTAAGGGCAACCTAGTTTGGACCCCTGAAGCAAGTGGAGCCTTTAAGTGGCTGAAGTGAGAGCTCACGAGGGCTCTGACATTGGGATTGCCTGACATGATGAAGCCCTTTTGGTTGTTCTCACATGAACGACAAGGAATGGCTCTAGGGGTCCTGGTCCAACAACTAGGGCCATATAAAAGCAGTAGCCTACTTCTCCAAACAATTAGATGAGTGTGGTGGGTCTGGCTGAGCCAGAATTTATTTCCTCATAGTAGCCCTCACAGTGCCATGCTCTGTATTGGTAGCTAGAGGAGTGTTGATAACACACTCATGTTTTGGCTACTGCTGAGCACGGCATTGTAACATTCCTTCTTCAATCAAGGGCGAGATCCTGGGAGGGGACACAAGTAGGCCAGTTGACCCACACTGACCAAGGGGATATTCCATACCATATGATGTCAGCCCAGATATAAAAGCCAATGCACGGAGCAGAAGGGGGGGCATTTGTTGTCTAGTGGCTGCCTGTGGAGAGGTCGTTGTGCATGCTGGAGTTCTGCTTCTCGTGGATGGCCGACCGTTGCTGCTCATGGGAAGTAGAGAATAAACTGTGCTATCTTTCTCTTCTGTGCATTCAAGCTTCACTTTACTTTTTTTTTTTTCTTTAAATAAACTGCCTTATCCCAACCCACAAGTTGGTTGTTTGGGTTTTTTGTTTTTGTTTTTTTTTCCCACCTTACTCTCTCCCCTGTCCCACTGGGAAGGGGAGCAATAGAGTGGCTGGGTGGGCACCTGGCATCCAGCCAAGGTCAACCCACCACAACGAGATAAGCAAAGGATGACCCACCTGCCTAAGGGCAGTAGCAGCAGTGATCATAAATATAGAAGAAGCCGGGATACTTACAATGGGTCAGACAATGACTGTATTAGTGTCCCATACACTATCAGCAGTACTGGAACAAAAAGGAAATCATTGGCTGTCACCCTCCCGATTCCTGAAGTATCAGGCGATCCTGACTGAATCAGATGACATTCAGGTGACTAATATTGTCAACCCAGCTTCATTCCTAGAAGGAAGAATCTCAGCTGAACCTGTTGTGCATGACTGCCTGGAAACTATCGAGGCAGTGTACCACAGTTGCCCAGATCTCAAAGAAGAGCCACTTCAAGATGCAGACGACTGGTTTTCTCACAGTAGCAGTTTTGTGAAACAAGGTGTCAGAATGGCTGGCCATGCGGTAACCACAACAGAACAGGTAATTGAATCAAATCCTTTACCTACAGGGACTTCAGCCCAGAAAGCAGAACTAATAGCTCTCATTTGAGCTCTTGAACTGGCAAAAGGAAAGCGAATTAACATCTGCACTGATTCTAAATATGCCTTTGCCATTGTACATGGCCATGGAGCAATCTGGAAAGAGCAAGGGCTATTGACTGCCCAAGGAAAAGCTGTGAAACATGCAGAAGAGATTCTACGATTGTTAGAAGCTGTCCAACTCCCATCACAAGTGGCTATAATACATTGCTGGGGACACCTGAAGGGCAACACTGTCCCAGATATAGGAAACAGGAAAGCTGATGCAGAAGCTAAGTTAGCTGCTGCAAAAGGTAAAGAACTACCAGTAGCAACCCTAGTGCCAGAAAAACTAAACACAGACCAAAAGGCAGAATATCAAGAAACAGATTATAAATGGATACATGAGAATGGAGGGAAGCTGTTAGACAATGGGTGGGGTCAACTAAAAACAAGTCAGCTGGTATTACCAGAAAAATTAGTATGGCAATTTGTAAAAGCAGAACATGAGAAAACTCATTGGGGCTTGGTCTCACTCTATCAACATTTAAGGACCTGGGTGCCAGGGCCAAATTTATTTACCACACTAAAGCAAGTCACATCCCAATGTGAACTTTGTCTGAAAAATAACCCAAATAACTGGAACTAAAATACACCAAGGGGCAATAAGCAAAGGGCATTTCCCAGGTGAGATTTGGCAAATTGATTTCTCTGAGCTCCCAAGAAAAGGGGGGTTTTGTTATCTCTTCGTTTTGACTGACACATTTTCTGGATGGCCTGAAGCATTCCCATGTAGAACAAATGAATCAAGAGAAGTGGTTAAAGTCTTGATAAACAAGATTATACCACAATTTGGAATGCCTAAGAGCATCTCTTCAGATAGAGTTTCACACTTTTGTGCAAAGATTGTAAAGCACTAAAAATCAATTGCCAACTGCATACACCCTAAAGACCCTAAGCAAGTGGGCAAGTAGAAAAGATGAACCATCTCATTAAACAAAAAATTGCTAAAATATGCCGAGAAACAACTTTTCATTGGTATCAAACTTTACCTATTGCTTTAATCAGACTAAGGGTCAAACCATGATCAAAAGAAAAGTCCATTTGAAATTCTGTATGGCAGACCCTATGGGATGCAGACTGTAAATAGTGAAGCCTTAGATCAAATAGGCAATCAGTATGCGTATGATTATGCTGTGACAATAGGAAAACAACTGCATAAAAATGCTACTGTAGTGTTGGAACACCAGCCCAAGCAACCTGACTGTAAACTACATCCATTTAGTCCTGGTGATTTGGTATATGTTAAGAATTTTTCAGGAGACCCTCTACGAGAAAAGTGGGATGGACCCTTCCAAGTGTTGATGACCACCTTCACAGCAGTCCGAGTGAAAGAGAAACCCTCGTGGATCCACTACTCTCGAGTTAAGAAGGCTCCTGAGAAAGCATGGACCTCAGAATAGGAACCACCTACTCTGAAGCCTTTCCAATGCTGATCCTTGGAACTCTGATAAGTATACTGGTGTTAGATCAAGCTTCTGCCCAAAACACACCATGGTCTCCGGCTTATAATGAAATCTCGGGTCTAATGTACAATCTAGGGCCAGTGACTCAGTCAGGTCAGATAAACAAGCACAATACAAATGTTATAGTCTATCAAAGAACAACAGTCCTGACTAGTCGGCAAAATCAAAACTTTGGCGCAAGCGTTTTGGCAGGAAAAGTTGGGGTAGAAACTCAAGTTGGATGTAGAGTGTACAAACCACCCTCAAAGACCAATTGGGCACCCAAAATTAACATTACTGTGTGGGACTTCTTGAACATATGGGTCCCTCCTGTGTTATATGGAAACATAATTAGTGAGCATGTATGTGAGTCTGACCAATGTTGGCATACCTTTACTTTAGACAAACCAGTTTCTGTAATTTGTACTTGGTAATTCAAGGAAGGGAGTATAACAAGGAGATTTTTAATAAATGCTATATCAGGTGCCTTGACTACTAAATCTCCTCTTAAATCATCGACTAGGACCACTCCAACCTCTTTTCTAACCTGTGATAGTGTCCACAATTTAACTTTTTATGAACCTTATGTAAGTAGACAATAAAATGAGCAGAAGCTACTGTTAGATCCCACATACTCACTGAAAAGAGTCCAAATAAACATCCAAGCAAATATATCTCACCTGCAGAAAGATTGTCGGCCCTATATACAGAAAAGCCTCAAAGGCTGGAATGCATGTGTGCTGGTTTAAAGGTAAACCGGCAGGAGAAATGAACCCAACTCAATAGAGATTATGAGTCAGAATTACAATTTAATAAAAATAATACATTAAATACAATTATACACATGAACAATTGGTTTTAACCCACAAAAAACCCAGATGTATAACCCGGCACCCTGGGGCACAAACAGAATGGTGTTCGTTGGCCCCCATGCTGAGCCCCAAGTGGGCCCCCTGAGTCCAAAAATAAAAGGAGAGGAAAAACCGGTTGATGTGAGTGATGGTCGCAGTCTGTAGCAGTCCAAACCAAGCTGTCAGCAGAAAGAAGCTTGCAGGGTTTGAGTGGCAAACCTTGGAAAACAAAGGCTGACAAACATCCCGTGATCTAAGAAGCTCGACCCCTGTCACAAGACCTATCAAAGTATAACTGTATGAATTAAACTGGCTCCAGCAGAATCAAGAAAGGATTTTTTTTGAGATTATGTTATTAAACTATGTCTAAACCCCCTTAATTCCTTTGATCCTGCTTGAAGAAAAAATAACCTATTTGGAAACTAGTAAAAACGTGTGTAACTTCCAAATTATAATAACCCGTCCTCCCATTAAAATGTCCAGCCCCTGAGGCCCTTAAAAATGTGTTTTCGTGTCCAGTAAAGGATTCCAGTTTTACCCCATGCTGGAATCGTGTTAGTTTTGGTTTTTTAGACCTCCACAGCAGCTTATGCATATTCTCATTCAACTTTACACACTGGAAAGGAACACAAGCATACATCCAAAAAAGTCTCTACATTTGAATGTTCTTCATATATAATGAGTTTAATGCTGACTGTACAAGATTTTTCTTTCAAAAAAGTTTACAGTGGTAACATCAGCATAGTATCTTGCCATTTTTTATTGGTATCTATAGTCACATGCATAAAATACTCTTTTCCAGTCTTACAAATGAGAGAAATTGTGTCTGTCTAAGGACTGGCTCCCATGCGTGAAGTAGCTACAGTAAGAACCATCCCATCTTCTGTCCTATCCCTTTGTAAGATATGGCTGCTTGTAAAGCTGGAGGGCCAGGAAGCCCCAGAATCCAACTCCACATCTGATATACTCCAACAGTCCCTCCAAACTAGCAGTTGCAAAACATCAGCTCAGTGACAGCTGTAGACACATGTGGTCAGATCTGGTGGCTTTCCAGAACTTCTCACACTTCACATCTGCACTAGGGATATACCAAGTCACAGAATTTGCCTTTTCTTTCTTGCTCAAGGTAAACATGTCTTTTACACAGCACCTACAATTTAAAACAAGCAGTTTCCTTCAAAGTGCAGAAGTATTTTCAAAGTGGAGAACAAGCTGCAAATTTGATTTGGAAAAAAAAAAACCACAAAAAACAACCAACAGCCCAACAGACTAAGTAGGGTGGTTTGTTTCAGAAGGGGAGAAGCAGCATTTATGTGTAATATTAGAACAGAGACACATCTTTGAGTAGCTATAACCAGAAAAAAAAAAAAAAAATTGGTTTCTTAGTTATTACTGCAATCTACAAGACCAGCATCATTTTGTATCCTGATCCATAGTTTTACTTTGGTTTTATGGTAAGCATGAATAAAACATTATCTAGGATTACTTGTGCTTGAGCAGGGAGGTTGGACCAGATGACCCACTGTGGTCCCTTCCAACCTTACCCATTCTGTGATTCTGTGATTTGTCCATAGTCCAAAGGCAAGATAAACCAACAAAGAAATCTATGTTGAAACAGGGTAAAAAAATGCTTTTAAGGTAAAAAATATGCATGTATTCTTCCCAAGAATGCCAAGGTAGTGGAAAGATTAAAAAAAAGGTTTATTTCAGATGCAAGGACCATTTCTTAACGATGCTTCATGTACTGGGCCCCAGGGGGAAAAGGCAATGCCCCGCCTTCTCCAAGGCTTTTTGTGTCTTCTCTCTCTCCTCTCCCACCCTCTCTGGCCCAAGGAGGCCTCGTACATGTCTGCAAACGTTATCTCTGTGCATACCAGGGAGAGAGATAGCTTGCTCACAGCTTCTCCCTGCAACTTTCTCTGAAATGCAGAAGGAAGGAAAAAAACCACATCTAACCCGTTTGAGAAGGCAGTCTTCCTAAGCAAAACCAGTTCTAGCTTTCTGTTACAAATTCTTCTGAAATTGTACCTATTCCTACAATGCTATTTCTACAGCAGTGTTCTAGAAACAGAGGAACCTGCAGGTGATTTACCACTTTCACAGGACATAAGATGAAACATTGCATTTAGTACAAATTCATCAAATTGTTCAGCTTATGGTATTGTACACTTTTGCTTTAATAACTTAAACCATTCATATTTGTATAGTACTCTGAAGACAAATGTTTAAATTATTATTACAAAGAAGTCAATTACTGATTCTTACAGTTGCTTTCTTTAAATTTAAAATACTACAGCATACGAGCTTTAGACAAAACTAAATTTGTTAATTATAAATTTCAAAACCCCCAGCAGATAAAACTAGGTGTACAAGGAATGAAAAACAGCTTCAAATGTGTTTAATCACTAACAGTGAAGAGATTAGAAGGTACACTGCAGTAAAAAAATCAAATAAAAAATAAAAATTATAAAAATTTCACACAGGTATACCTAAGCAGGGTTACAAAATAGAAATAAAGCAGTTTCCTATTGCTCAAAGCTTTCGTCCTGCATCTTGATTATTCTAATTGCCCACGATAGCTGACAACACAGTATTTTCTCCCTGATGTACAATGTCATCAAATATTCCCATTTCAAAATTATAGGAAGATATACGAAGAATTATGAGAACTTCACTGGAACAGGTGGCCCAGAGAAGTTGTGGATGCCCGTTCCCTGAAAGTGTTCAAGGCCACGTTGGATGGGGCTTTGAGCAACCTGGTCTAGTGGAAGGTGTCCCTGCCCATGGCAGGGGATTTGGAACTAGATGATCTTTAGGGTTCCTTCCAACCCAAACCATTCTATATGAAAAATATATATATTTTTCATATATGTATAAATATATAAAAATATATATACCACTCTATAAGTATATGAAAAAGAAAAAAATAAGTTTCTGATACTACTACCTCTGCACAACAATCAGCAACAGTAAAAGAAGACATAGGCACAAACTATAGAAACTATGAATAAAGAAAAAAATTGAAGAAGTGACACATGAGAGGAAAGGAAGAAGGAATGAGGTATTTATCTAAATTAGTTATAGCATAGAACTATTCAGCAATAGCTTTTTTGTCCCCAGACAAATATTTAAGAGGGTAGCTGTTATTTCCAGGCAATCTTCCTTACATTAAGGCTCACAAATTGCAGTCCTAATTCTGCAGAGGATCAAAGCATAACAATTCACAGAATCCTCTGGAACTCAGAGTTTTTAAGAGTTGTAGAAAATATGGATTTTTGGTATGGCTGTAAAGTTTCTCACATTTTAGAATAGCACTTGACGGTTACCAAACCCTGTTCTCATTCTTCATATCAAATTTTCTAAATTCTTCAAATTTGTTTAATGTTCTTCTCAAGGGAAAAGACATATGCACCTGGACCAGAATAATATCTTATCATTGTAGCCAAAGCAGCCTTAAAGGCCCAGGAACCTTGGAGAAGCTCCAGGGACAGTGTGTGCTGTGAGGAAGAGGAAGATGAGGAAGAAAGGGGTCTTGAGACCTCTGACTCAGTTCTAGGGAGACATGCCAGGGGGGCAGATCTGTGGAGGATCTAGGGGCAGATAGTTCTCGGATAGAATGGATTAGTACTATAAAATTGTAAAACACATGGACATGGGAGTGCGCCTATGTACTGTGTGCACCTTGAAGGCCTTCATTAAAGAACTGCTCTCTATCTTGTCTATACTAATATTGTTTGGAAAATTTACCTTCCATTTTAGGCATCCAGAGTATGATTTGGACATAACAGGAAAGTCTACAAAAGGTGCTTTTTTGTTGGACTGAAGCCCAATTTTATGAGGTCTCAAAAGTCTCCTCACTAAACATATATCATCCACTCTCTGCACCCAGAAACATCAAGCAACTCAACAGTTGTGGGAAGGTATGATATTCCAAAACACCACAGTTGGATGGAAACAACACTAGTTAACATATTAAGAATAAGAAAGTTACAGATGACGGGGGTATTTTCAGTCCAGTACAGAGAGAATCAGGTCAGCAGCTCTCATTAGTACTCATTTCCGACTGTGTGTGAAATCTCATATATAACTAACTGTTTTCACTAAAGAAATTATCAAAAGCAGCAAATAATCTTTTTCACACTTATGTTTGGTGTATCAATGACCAGACTTACAGACTGAGTTTAACTTGACCCATTAGATATTTAAGAATTCACATATTTTAGATAAGAAGCTTCATACACATATGTGATGAAGTAAATTCATAGGAAACACTGGGTAGATTTTTTTGGAGAGATTTAAGGATGGGTTCAGATAGCGCTATAAAAAGCAAAGTTTAAAGTTGCTGTGATTCATGTAACTCACAGGTAACAATATGACATCAACTACACTAAAGGGTTGGACTGATATTCCATCTTAGGAGCCTTTAAGAACCTCACTTTCATGCATTTTGTAAAATCACGGAATCACAGAATATGCTGAGTTGGAAGGGACCCGTAAGGATCATCGAATCAAATTCCTGGCCCTGCACCCATTCCCAAGAGTCACACTATGTGCCTGAGAGTATCATCCAAATGCTCCTTGAACTCTGTCAGGCTTGGTGCTGTGACCACTTCCCTGGGCAGCCTGTTCCAGCATCCAACCACCCTTTGGGTGAAAACCCTTTTTCTAATATCTAACCTAAACCTCCCCTAACACAACCCCAGGTCATTCCCTCAGGTTCTGTCACTGGTCCCCACAGAGAAGAGGTGTCTGCCCCTCCTCTTCCCCTCACAAGGAAGTTGTAGACTGTGATGAGGTCTCCCCTCAGTCTCCTGTTCTCCAGGCTGAACAGGCCAAGTGACCTCAGTCGCTCTTCATACAGCTTCCCCTCAAGGCCCTTCACCATCTTCGTTGCCCTCCTTTGGACACTTTCTAATAGTTTAATATCTTTCTTATATTGTGGTGATGAAAACTGCACACAGTATTCAAGGTGAGGATGCACCAGCACAGAGCAGAGCAGGACAATCCCCTCCCTCGACCAGATGGTGATGCTTTGCCTGATGCCCCCCAGCTTGTCTCTCCTAGCTGCCAGGGCACACTGCTGACTCATATTCAACTTGCTGTCAAGCAGGACCCCCAGGTCCCTTTCTGCGGCACTGCTTTCCAGCACCTCATTCCCCAGTCTGTATGTACATCCTGGGTTTCCCCATCCCAGGTGCAAGATCCAGCACTTTCCCTTGTTGAACTTCCTAGGGTTGGTTATTGCCCAGTCCTCTAATTTGTCGATGCCTCTCTGCAGGGCATCCCTGCCTTTGAGGGAGTCAGCAGCTCCTCCAAGCTTTGTGTCATCTGCAAACTTGCTTAATATCCCTTCTAGTCCTGCATCCAAGTCATTTATGAAGATGTTGAAGAGCACAGGGCCCTAGATGGAGCCTTGCAGAACCCCAATAGTGACAGGATGTGGGAACAAGCTGAACTAAGCAGCACCTGCATTCAGTTAATTAGAATCAAAAAGTAGTATCGCAGCCTTAACCATGTTTTGATAAAAAGAGTGCTGTGTTCTCAAAGTGGAAAGCCACTTAATGGTCTGCATGATAGCATGCATGGTTTATACTGCAATTGAAAACAATCACAGAATGGTAGTGTGTGAAAACATCAGGCCACCAAAGATTTGGTAATTCTGGTTAACTGAACACCAGGTGCTGTTTACCAAAGAACCCTAATAAAAGGGAAATGCAGGAGATCTGGGGAGAAATCCCAAAATTGAATTCTGTGTGTGCAGCCGCATTTCTTCATTGCCCATAACAGGTCGCCAGTCTGATGTTACCCCATTCACTATTACCCTCTGTGCTCAACCTTTGAACCAATTGCTCACCCACCACATGATGCGTTTATCCAGATGTGCACTGGACATTTTGTCCAGAAGGATCCTGTGAGAAGACAGTACCAAAAGCTTTACTGAAATCCAAAAAGGTTACATCAACTGGCTTCCCTTGGCCAACTAGGTGGGTTACCTTGTCATAAAAGGAAATCAGGTTTGATAAGCAGGACTTTCCTCTCATGAAGCTGTGCTGTCTGTGACCAATGGCTGCATTGTCTTTCAGATGTTTTTCAATACTTCCCAGAATAATCTCCATAACTTTACCAGACACTGAAGTGAGACTGACAGGCCTGTAGTTTCTGGCCTCCTGCTTCTTGCTGTTCTTGAAAATCGTGACAATGTTCACCAGCTTCCAGTCAGCTGGGACCTCTCCAGATTCCCAAGACCACTCAAAAATCATCAAGAGAGGTTGTGCAATAACATCAGCCAGCTCTTTGAGGATTCTAGGTTGAATCCCATCAGGTCCCATAGACTTGTAGGGATCCAACTGGAGCAGCAGATCAATTGGGAGTTGATCATTCTTGCAGTCATGGTCCTCCAGCTCGGAGCACTGAGATCACTTTGGTCCATCATGGTTGTTGTTGAAGACAGAGGCAAAGAAAGTGTTAAACACCTCTGCCTTGTCTCTGTCCCTGTTTATGAGGTGACCATCCTCATCCTGTAATGGGCCAATGATATTTCTATACTGCCTATTGCCATTACTATGTTTGAAAAAAGTCTTTTTATTGTCCCCCACATTTTTGCCCAGCTTCAACTCCAGTTGAGCTTTGGAAGCATGAATTTTCTCCCTACAGCAGCAAGCAGAATCTCTGAATTCTTCCCATATCACTTGACCTTGCTTCCACTGGTCATACACCTTCCTTTTTTGCCTTATTTCCAAGAGAAGATTCCTGTTCAGCCAAATTACCTTCTCCCTCGCCTGCTTGACTTCCGACATTTGTAATTGCCTGCTCCTGTACCCTTAGGAGGTGATGTTTAAAAAGTGACCAGCACTGATGGACCCCAGCACCTGCAAAAACATTTTTCCAGGGGACCTTACTTACTAATTCCCTGAGCAGCCTGAAGTCTGCTCTCCTCATGTCCAGAGCTGGGGTTTTGCTGGCACTTTTCCTTCTGTCAACAGAGATTTTAAACTCAATCACTTTGTGGTCGTTGTGGCTAAGATAGCCACCAATCTACACTTCGCTCACAAGATCCACTCTGTTGACAAGCAGTAGATCAAGGAGGGTATCTTTCTGAGTCGGCTACCTTACCACCTGTTCAATAAAGTTGTCATCCAGTTTTTTTTGGCATCTCCTGGCCCAGGTTGTACCCAGTTGATTTCTGTCAAGTTAAAGTCCCCCATAAGGACAAGAGCAGTTGATTTGGAAGCATCCCCTAGTTCCTCAAAGAATAATTCATCGGCATCAATGTCCTCGCTGGGAGGTCCGCATTATTTGTTTGGCCCTTGATTCTTACCCAGAGGCTCTTAACTGTGAGCTCCATACATTCTAACCCTTCTATTACATACAGTGCCACTCCTCCACCTCTTCTGCCCTGCCTATCCCTCCTCAAGAGCCTGTAGCCGTCCAACAGGGCACTCCAGTCACAGGTCTCATCCCTCCAGGTTTCACTTATGTCAATGATGTCAAATCTATGGAACTGGGCCAAAGCTTTGAGCTCCTCTTGTTCGTTCCTCATGATGTGTGCATTGCTGTGGAAACATTTCAGGTGTGGTACATGTGATAGTTTGGACCTGGCTCTCTGCCAAATGCCCGAAACTCACAGTAGCAGCCCCCCCCTTCCTCCTCCTTTCTTCTCTTAGGGCAAAGGAAAAAAAAAACCTATAAAAAAATTAAAGAACCCAAAATCAAGCTACTTATATAAAAATATATATATTTACGTATATTACAGTTATATAAGTTATTTATAGTGGGTACATGGCCACTTCCTGGGTTACAAGCTGGTTAGCAGGAAGGTCTAGAGCAAAACCATCACAGTACATTGTAGCCAATACCTTGTGAGGCAGATTGAGGGATCCCATGAGTGCTGGTTTTCTCAAGTTTTGGTACACTACCTCATTGCTCATCACTAGCGAGCCTAGTTTTTTCCCTTTCCCCTTTCCAAGATAGTTTAAAGTTCTGTCAACAAGCCCTGCTAGCTCCTGGGCTAGAACTCTTTTTCCCCTCTGAGATGGGTCCATGCCCTCAATACACTACTGTAATGGGTTTCTGTGGCTAGGATTTGGTAGCAGGGAAGGTTACAGGGGTGGCTTCTGTTAGAAGCTGCTAGAAGCTTCCCTGGTCCCCTGGACCCAATGCCAGCTGGCTCCAGGACGGGCTTCTTGCCATTGGCCAAGGCCAAGCCAATTAGGAGTAAGAGTAACACCTCTGTGATAACATATTTAAGAACAGATGGTTGTTGTGCAGAAGAAATTCCAGCCAGGGAAGAACGGAGTGAGAACATGGGAACAACAAAGTAGACACCAAGGGCAGTGCAGAAGGAGGGGGAGGAGGTACTCCAGGCACCAGAGCCTCTCTTCTGTCCAGTTGCAGATGGAAAGTGAGAGAGAAAGATTGAGAACACAGATGAGGAGACCTGTTCAAGGAAGATCTAATAAGCTCCCCAAAAAGGTGGACTACTGCAGAGGAAGGCGTCCAGTACTCGCGGGAACTGGCCATGCTGGAAATAATCTACAGTGACCCAGGCAATAACAATTACATGAATCCAGAGCAGGTCCCTTGTATGTTGCCCATGTGGAGAAAGGTGATTCAAGGGCCCCCTGCATCGTATGTTAATTGCCTGGTAACAGTATACCATCCAAAGATGAATGAATCAACTGTGGACACGATGTGTGCTTGGATAAGGAGTCTAGAAGAAGGTATGGGAGCCTCCTCACTCTCTCGGGCCAGCAAATTAGACTTCAGAGATAGCTACAATCTCCCCCACCGGCGCACCTACAAAGAGGAGAGGATGGAGAGGCCTTATAAGTGCTTTGAATGTGGGAAGTGCTGCAGACACCCCTCAAGAGATCGGTCTCAGTCTCCTCCTGCCCCACTCAGAAGGAAAGGAAACCCCAAGAGTAGGCCATGTGCTAAACTATGGTTCTTTCTGTGTGACTGTAAACGGGGTGAGTTTGAAGGATGCCGAGACTGAAAACCAAGACACTGCTGAGAGCTCAGCAATAAACCCAATATTTATTATAAAAGTGGCTAAGTAAACAGGAACCCGAGAGACAGGAAAGGAGAGGAGTGAACTAAGCCCTCAGTGAAACCCCCACTCACGCAGGTGTGTTTTACAAGGTTGTCGCAGTCTGGTCGAGGTTCTGGTCCTCCTCTGGATCCCACGAGTGATACCAGAAGTCCCAGGACCCCAAGATTATATACACTCAGGTTTGGGCAGGAATGCCCAGCACCTTCCCCAGGGCAGGGAGTTCCACAATGGGTGATTGTGAGTTGTGGGTGTGAGGACAGGAACAATCCTCCTGTCTCACAGGCCTCTTAACACCGATCTTATAGCCTGAGGGGTCAGGTGTGCTCTGGGCAGCTGCTGCAAATGGTCTATTGGTAACAGTTTCTGGGAAATGACATAGAGGGTGTAGAATACACAGTGATGAGCTGGTCCCAGCTGTTCTAACTAGGACAGCATGGCTGGCAGCGAGATCCCATCATAATAGAGTTCGAAGAGATGTAGCTGGGTGGTTTGGCACAGGATTAGGTGTATTAAACACTATAGACCAAAAAGTACTGGTAAATAAGCTAAGTGCTGTCACTTCTGATCCGGGAAAGCTCAAACTTCCTTTGAGATCATCCTTGCTCACTTTAGCAGAAACACAATCATTGGCCGTCAAATTGTTAACATTAGTAGCTAACCACACTGCAGAAGATTTTATCAAAATTGTCGACTATACTGGTGGCATTAGCAAAAAGGTTGCACTTGCTATCCAATGCATCCAGATACCCCCGCCCCCGATCCATTTCACTGCTTCTCAGTTTGAGAGATCCTACGCCTCTGAGCTCTCCTTTTTCGCTGCTGCTGAGGCATCGCCTTTGCTGTGTGTAAGTTATCAGGGTGTGTACGTAACCCCGCGGGCATCACGTCCAGCCCCTGTCCCGCTTCGCACCGCTCCGCTCCCAGCCTTCCCGCAGCATGGCCCCGCTCCACCCTGGAGCGTTCGTCATCTCGCTCCGCTTTGCAGCTGCAGCCCTACGGAAACTGCGTAGCTTTGTGCGCAATGTGCCTGGCTGAGTACGCAACCTGCATGCTGCTGTACGCAAGCTGCGCAGCCCCCAGTCCTGACATCGCGACTCTGCGCAGTGCACTGGCCCACTCCATACCCAGCTCGCGCCCCTCCGGTTTCGCCGGACACCCCTGGCTGTGCGTGCAGCAGCTAAGACCGCACTCCGAACGTGCCCGGACTCGGCAGTGCCGTCCGTTCTGAGCGAACCCAGCTCCGTTGCTTCTGCAGCCACCTGGCAGGCAAACTACTGCGTGAGCGCTGCCCCCCCCCCCCCCCCCGCCTTACTCGACTTGGACTGTTGCGAAATCTTTCGTATCCTAGCAACCGCCGCTTGTCAGCTCTCGGTTGCTGAGGCCAGCCTTCCAGCTATCGTTCAGCTTCACTTTTTCGTCGCTCTGCTTGTAACTCACATAAGTAACTCCTGAAGCAATCTAGAAGGTTTTCACATCCCAAGCAAGGATGGAGAGAGATGACTCAGAAGTAGTCGTAGGAGGCGGGAACTCCTGTGTAGCTTTTGAGAGCGACAGTAGAAGTCGCAGGGGGCAGCCCAGATATATTGAGACACCTGTTTAAAACAGGTGAGCCACTGGACAATAATGGGTTCCATGTTGTCTAGAGAGGATGACTCTATCATCCAGATGTGGCAGTTACTTCTGGAGGCACATGGAATCAAGTTAGATGCCCTGCTCTTGCAAAAAATGCTAACATGGAGCAGAGACCAGGGATACCAGACGACTTCTAAAGTTGCTTTCAGTGTGTCTGTGTGGGATGAATCGAGCAAACCTTTGTTCAAAAGTTCCACACATGGTGACAAGGGAGCCATGGAATTATTAACTTCCTGCCGCCTGCTTTTTGAAGCACTGAAAGACTTTAAAGAAGTCAAAACTACCAAAAATAATTTGAAAAAAAAAAAAAAAAAGAAAAAAAAAAACAAAAAAAAAGAAAAAAAATTTAAAAAAAAAACAAGAAAAAAAAACAAAAAAAAAAAAAAAGGATGGCTACCTGCCTGTTCATCTGACTTTTGAGGAGTAGTATTCTTATCCTCCAACAGACTGCTTTCTACCCGCCTGTTGCACGCACACAGGTTACATGAACAACCCATTTATAGACATTCAGCAATGAGAAGAAGGAATACCGTTACTGTGGATATGTGTGTAGTCGTATTGTATTATTGATATTGCCACGTCTCTAATGCAAGGACCCTGCATTGGATGATGCTGGCATTTTCTTTAATACAAAAGAGGGGGAATCGTGGGGGAGCCCAGCTGGTTCTGGGC